>PVJH01011332.1:0-20359 GCA_004026705.1 Nesogale talazaci
GCCCCGCTGCTGCCACGACCGCCTTTCCCCCAAACCGGGACAGCAAACTGGAGATCCCCCAGGTGGGACAACCGAACATACACGGTACCTGCGCGGCCCAAGACCCTCGGCGCCACTGAGGAGCGCGGGAGCGACAGAGGGACCACAGGGGACTTCAGGCAAGCAGGCAGGAGGGCCGTCCCAGGGACCCGGAGGGAGCGAGGTGGGCGGAGAGAGACAGAGGGGGAAGGGGGGAAGCACACCCGGGAGGGAGGACGGTCGGGAGGACGAACGGCCCGTACAAGCAAGGGCAACCAGGTGGAGGACGTCGGCTGGACCAGCAAGGGTAGGAGGACTCCCCACCACCAGCACACGGCAGCCCAGGACAGACAGCGGAGGGCACCCGAGCGGTGGGTGGGAGGAAACGCACAGTGGAGGCTGACAGAACCTAGATGGGAAGCGCGCGCCAGAGGCCCCTGACGCCCCTCCCCGCCCCTCCTCCATCAGAGTCAAGAGAGGCGTGAACTGGTCTCAGCCCAGCGAGGGAGGTTGGGGCAGGGGACAAAGAGGAACGGACTTCAGCACAAACCGTCCCTCCCCTTTCTGGCTGGACACACAACAGGGAACCCAGGACAGGGTTCCCAACACTGGGGCAGCACCACTCCAAGATGCACTGTTGGACATCATTTAAACCCTCACCCCTAAAGCCTTACTCTGACCATAGCCTAAACCGCCCTCTGCTGGTTGCTGATAGGTATTGCAACGTGATTCCGTTTGCGATCCCAGAGTTGGTGTTGGGAGCTGGTTGTTTTACAGGTGCAAGTATTTTATTTCCTTACATGTCTTTCCTGAATCCATTCAATATAATCACGAGGAGTTTTTTTCTTATGTAGTGGATTATGTTGACAGATATTCATTTCTTTTTAATCATTCTATTGGGGGCTCATACAACTCATCACAATCCATACATCCAACCATTGCATGCAAAGCACATTTGTACATTTGTTGCCATCATCATTCTCAAAACATTTTCTTTCTACTTAAGCCCTTGGTATTAGCGCCTCATATTACCCCTCCCTTCCTGGCCCCCTCCCTCATAAACCCTTGATAATTTATAAATTATTATCTTGGGCTGAGCCCCGGTGGCGTAGTGGTTGTGTGCGGAACTGCGGCCCACTGGGACGGAGGTTCGATTCCAGCAGTGGGGCTGGGCCTCCTACTCCCACCACTGGAGAGCAGTGATGCCAAAAAATAAATAAATAAATAAATAAATAAATAAAATAAATTATTATCTTCTCAAATCGCACACTGTTGGATGTCTCCCTTCACCAACTTCCCTGTTGTCCGTCCCCAAGGGAGGAGGTTATAGGTAGATACTTGTAATCGGTTCTGCCTTGTACTCCACCTTCTCTCCACCCTCTCACCACTGGTCCTGAAGGGATCCTGTCCTAGATTCCCCATATTTCTGGTTCCTATCTGTACCAGTGTACACCCCCTCTGGTCTAGCTGGATTTGTGAGGTAGAAATTGGGATCATGATAGTGGGTGGAAGCATTTAAGAACTAGAGGACGGCTGAGCCCCAGTGGCACAGTGGTTGTGTGAGGGACCGCGGCTCACAGGGTTGGCAGTTCAAATCCAGCAGCAGCTCTCCAGGAGCAAGGCTAGGCCTCCTATATCCACCAGAGGGCAGTGAGGCCCCCCCCCCAAAAAAAAAAAAAGAACTAGAGGAAAGTTCTTTCATCGGTGCTATACTGTACCTTAACTGGCTTATCTCCTGGGATCCAGGGGTTACCCAGCCAAGTCATGCTCCTTGGGCAAAGAGAGATTTGGGGTACCGGGGCAGTGGGGGTGTCGGGCTCCAGGCTTTCCTCAACCCCAGAGACCCTTTCAAAAAGTGGGGTTCAGTGATGACCCCAAGATTGGCGGTGGAGGTATGCAGCCCCACATCATGTGCTCGCCCTAGGGCAAGGAGGGGAGCAGGGGAGTCACTGGGAGTGCAGTAGGTCGGTTTCAGGGTTCCCCCGCCAAGCTATACCACTTGGGAAAACGGGTTCCGGGTGACCCAGAGTGGAGGAGTTGGGCTCCGAGGTCCTCTGCCAAGACAAACTTTTTGGACAGAGGTGGGGGGTGTCGCAGGATTCAGGGTGGTGTCCCAGGCGTCGGGGTGTCGGGCTCCAGGGATCCCCTCTAAGTGATCCCCCTTAGGAAAAGAAGGGTTTGGCATGGTCAGGTAGTGGGGGTTCTGGACTTCAAGTCCCTCCGCAAGACCCTCCCCCTGGAACAAGGAGGGGAGCTGGAGTGCCCCCGGGAGAGGCAGTGGCGGGAGGAGTTTGCACCCCCACACACAAGGCGCTCCCCCTGGTGCAAGGAGGAGAGCGGGAGTGTTCCCAACACGCTCCCCCTAGCAACAGGAGGGGTGCCCCAGGGAGGGGGGTGGCATTTGTCCTCTGCGGGGCGCTCCCCCTGGGATAAGGAGGGGAGCAGGGGTGCTCCCGGGAGAGGTGGTGTTGGGTTCCACAGGTGACCCGCCCAGCGTTTCTCTTTGACCAAACTGAGATTGGTGGTGCCCTGTGAGTGGGGGTGTCGGGATCCAGGGGTCCCCATCCAAGCCATGCCCCTTGGGAAAAGAGGGGTTGGGGGCACTGGGGCAGTGGGGGTGTCAGGCTTTCAAAAAGTGAGGTTCGGCGGTGGAGGAATGCAGCCCACTGCCAAGCTATTACCCGGGGGCAGAGGAGAGCAGGCGAACCCCCAAGAGGGTCGGTGGCGGAATCCAGCAGCCGCTCCTGCCACGGGCTCCCCCTTGGGCAACGAATGAGCAAAGTGGCGCCCCCAGGTGTGGTTGTGGCAGCATCCACCAGCCCCGCCGCCACCACACGTTCCCCCTGGGGCAAGGAGAGGAGACGGGTAGTCACTGGAAGTGGAATAGGTGGGTTTCAGGGTTCCTCGGCCAAGCAATCCTCTTGGGAAATCAGATTCAGGGTGCCCCGAACTGGGGCTGATGAGCCCCAGGGGTTTTCTGCCAAGACATTTTTTCTGCTCAGAGATTGGGGGTGCCCCAGGAGTCAGGGTGATGGACCACAGAAAGACATACTGTTGAGTGGTTTTTGACTAGTTGACAAAGCTGCTTTTGAATGCTCGTGGTTCTATTCCCTTGACACTACTGCACATATAATACATGTCAATGCTATGTGACAAGATGCTCTCACGTCTAGTGCCACAGTTTCAGTCATCCATTTGTGCGCTTTCTCTTTTTTAATGGTGATCAAAGAGCCTTTGCAAGTCATCTGTGTTGTTCCTCAGGCATTTCACTATCCTCGCTCCGATTGTTGAGCTTGTTTCATGGTTTTTGTGTTTGTGTCTTGTGCATGTTTTAACATGATAGACGCAACGCATTGTAGAGCTACCGTTTCTGGACAAGTCGATCTTTTAGGAATTGCTTTCCAGATCTTCAATAAATTCTTTTCTTTCAATTTCAAAAAAGAAAAAAGTCAGGACATCAAAAGTCCATCGAATCTTCTAAAGTAATGGCCATCTGCTAGGGACCTAATGTAAGTTTCTTGGAGTGACGGAGGGAACCCCGGCAAGCACACCACTGCCTATCTAGACTGGACGCCCCACTTCTCACACACGCTGCACCAGACATTCGGGGAAGCCCCAGAGGTTGGTGCAAGAGCCTGAAAGCGCTTCTCTGGACGCGAGACAGGGAACAAGAGGCTCAGTCTCACAAGGAGAAAAGGAAAGGTGCTGGGCACATCAGGTACTGGCCCCAGAGCTGAGTAACACCCGTCTGCTGCCTCACGGGTTCTAAAGAGCCCTGCACAGCGTACAAAGTGCTGTGTGTGTGTGTGTCTGTGTGTGTGTCTGTGTGTGTGTCTCTGTGTGTGTGTCTGTGTGGGCCACAAGGCCCAATAGAAATAGGCCTGCAAGGTGCCATGCTCGCATTGTCAACAAGCTGGCCACGAGGCAGGGCTCCGTCCTCGGGGAAGAGCCAAGAGGAGAGCCACGCGTCCGCACCTGCTAATGGAGGCCAGCAAGAGGTTGCTGTCGCTGGTCTGGGGTGCGGGCTGTGCACGGAGATGCCGGGTAGGGCAGTGAAGGCTTTCCTCTCTCCTGACCTCCTTCCTCAGACTCCAATCTGTTACTTTACACTTAGGAATAACATCGTCTCCGCTGTGCTTGGAGACCATGTGCCTCAGGATGAATAGAGAGACTTAAAACAAGTCCTCAGGAACTTGACAGGAGACTTGGATGAACTGGAAAGTAGCTTTCTCACCCCTCAGAACTGCCCCATGGCAGCTCCACGTGGAAGCCCGCATGAGCTCTATAAGGGGGGGCCTTTCCTGGTGACAGAGCCAGCAGCAGAAGGCCGGATTGTCCTTGATATAGCAACGTGCCATCCGTATGGGCTTACCCAGGCCCCATGGGAGAAAGACTTCACCTTGTCCTTTCCCAGTAATCCTATCTACCCCTACTGCACTACGCTTCAAGCATCCTGCATGGGACAACTGTGGAAACCTTCAGAACCAGCCCCCCTCAGACTCAGACCAAATGGAGCAAGAAAAGTTCACAGCCAGCCTTAAGATGGTGCTTTGTCTCGGGGAGGAGACGAGCCAGTCAGTGCGCAGGGCAGCCACGATGGAACATGCAACTTTCCTCTAGTTCTTAAAAGTTCCCTCCCCGCCCCACCATCATGACCCCAATTCTACCTTTCAAATCCAGCTAGACCAGAGGACGTACAATGGGACAGATAGGAACTGGAAACATGGGGAATCCAGGGCAGATGATCCCTTTAGGACCAGTGGTGAGAGTGGTGATACTGGGGCGGATGGAGGGAAGGTGGGGTAGAAGGGGAGAATCCCTACAGATAACCTCCTCCATCGGGTATGGAACAACAGGGGAGTGGGTGAAGGGAGACATCAGACAATGTACGCTATCACAAAATAATAATAATAATTTACAAACTATCAAGGATTCATAGGGAGGGGGGAAATGAGGAGCTAATACCAAGGGCATAAGTAGAAAGCAAATTTTTTTGTTTTTTGTTTTTTTTCAGGCATCACTGCCCTGGTGGTGGGAGTAGGAGGCCCATTCTTTTTTAGGAATTGAACCTCCATCCCAGTGGGCCGCAGTCCCACGCACAACCACTACGCCACCAGGGCTCAGCCCTGAAAGCAAATGTTTTGAGAAGGATGACGGCAACAAATGTGCGTGGCATGCAAAGGGGGCATGATGTATGAATTGTGATAAAAGTTTTACGAGCCCCCAATAAAATGATATATATATATTTTTAAATGGTGCTTCATCAACACACTGACATGGGTAAGTGCCCTGCAGAAAAACCTTACCTCAAAGGCACAGCAGTTTTGTTTTGTTTTGTTTTTTTGGCGGGGGGAGGCATCACTGCTCTCCGGTGGTGGGAGTAGGAGGCCCAGCCCCACTGCTGGAATTGAACCTCCGTCCCAGGGGGCCGCAGTCCCACGCACAACCACTACGCCACCGGGGCTCAGCCCGGCACAGCAGTCTTTAAACACAGGAATTATATGATAGCATTTGTGAACTTAAAGTAAGCTTGCAGGCTGTACCTGTCAACCCCGTGTTTAGAATACCTCCTGCGATTTCCTTTGGAATATTCCAGTAGGACACTAACACACACTTCAATGGGCACTACCATCCCAGAGCCCTTGCCTTCGCCTCACCTAGCTGTCCACCTGCTTTGTCTCTTCCAGAAGCATCAGATTATGAATGATACTGAGCCATGCTCACCAGACTCAGGACCACCTCAACCCCATCCATCATGGGCCCCTGAGTAGATGGCAACCCTTTTCCAAGCGAACAGGAAGGATATGGACCCCCAATCCCTTCTTTGTGCCCATGTCAGATGGAAGTTTCAAGAATGACTAACTGTATCCCCCGTGTTTACGGTCCATACTCCTTCTGGCAGGAAGGTTAGGGGGAAGGGGTTTTCTCTACCAAATGCCTATGCTAAGTGAGAATTACCTGGCCATGCCATAAATAAAGGTGTTTGAGAGAAGTCAGGCACAAATTACAAACCTTTGGGGAAGACTTCAAGTTGGCCAGTGCATGATGAAAGTCAAGTGGATACTAGGAATCAGCCACACTATGTCGTAAGTCAAGCATGTGCCTAAATGCAGCCAGTAAGAATAGCCAGTAGCAGGGCTGAGCCCTGGTGGTGTAAATGGTTGAGTGTGGGACTGCGGTCTGCGGGCGTGGTGGTACAAATCCAGCAGTGGCTCTCAGGAGCAGCGCTGGGTAGGCCCCACGACCACCAGAGGGCAGTGATGCCCCCCCCCCAAAAAAAAACCGAAACGAATAGCCAGTATCCTCAACCATGCCTCCCCTACCCACACCCCGCCAGAGTGGGTAGGACGGGACAACATGCAGGAATGGAAGGTCTTCGACAGCTTCCAGGGATAGCACGTACTATCTCCGACTGTATTGCAAGAACCTTCCTTTCCCCACCCCACCCCACCCCACTCCCACCCCCCGCCCCGTAAACGTGAGTTGGATTTACAAAAGTGCTTCTGCTGCTGGAATTAGTTCAGTTTTGAGAAGCTAGGACCTAGGAAAATCAACCCAATCCCCCAAACCTAACGCGATAGTCCTATTAATACAGTCTCACTCTCACTTCTCTTCTGGTACCCAAATGTCAGCAGCCTTTCTCCCACTTGCACTCACCAAGTGCGTCCAGGTGGTTGGTTACCTAGCAAGCATCGCAGGCTGCCCAGAGGCTCCCTCTAGCGTTCAGTCACGGAGAGGACAGTTTCTCAAGGGCTCCAGATTGTCCCATTTCTTTCTTTTTTCTCTTTGGTCTGACCAGGCCTTCCAGAAAAGGCTTTTCAAGTGCAAAAGTCCTGTGCCCTCAAGGCACTGGTCAGACCTGGAAAAACAAATCCAGAGACACTCAGTTGTCAGAGAGACACCTTTGTATGAAGAAGTAATGGTGGAGTGAGGAAGCCTCCTAGCCCAGTCCCACCTCTGTGCGGAGGGCAGAACGAATGAGAATGTTTCTGGGTGCCCTCGATCAAGAGTGTCCCTGCCAGTAGGCACTGAATGGGCCCCATCGGCCCTGACTGCGGGGAGCATCCTGGGAAGCAGGTCAGGGCCGTGGGACGCTGGGGTGTTGGATCCTGGATCCTGGGGGACGTGGAGTGCTCTCAAGGCTGTGGAAACGTCAGTGCGTGAGCTCCCTCAGACACACCCGTCACCTGGGGACTGGAGAGTAAAGCCCTCGGAAGACAAGTGCACCGTGACTGTGGAGCTGTCGGTACGGCGACAGTCATGGTCTTGCCACGTCAATGCCCAATAGTCTGTAATAAGATCGATGTTCTGTGGCACACCAGTGACAAACACTCTCTGTAAGTATTATTGTAAAATTGCCCTGATAGGGCCGAGCCCCAGTGGCGCCGTGGTTGTGTGCGGGACTGCGGCCCACAGGGTTGGCGATTCAAATCCAGCAGCAGCTCTCCAGGAGCAAGGCTGGGCCTCCTACTCCCACCAGGGAGCAGTGGTGCCCACAAACAAAACAAAAACAAACAAAAATGTCCCTGGTAGCCAACTGCCTTGGTGTAAATAGCATCCAGCTATGAGAGAATTGATTCTGTTCAAGTGAATAATTCAGATACTGCAATAAGGAGCATTATATTTAGGCTAAATATAAGCTTATATTCGGCCCGTGTTTTGCCTACATTTTATTTAGGTAAGTATAGGCTTCTATGCTGTACAATAACCCTCTTTCAAGAGAGCCTTTAAAAGTTAGTAGCAGGGTTTCGGGGGATATGGCGTGGGAGGGGGTAAAATGGTGCTCGTGTCAAGGAGTTCAAAAAGGAAAAGAATGTGATGGCTTTGGGAGCAATTGCTGTGAGGCCATCACTTGGCCTCAGAGAAGTACAGGGGTGATTGACAAGCATTACCTTCAGTGGGGAATAACCAAAGACAATTGCTAGGAATCTGAACAGTCATTTCTCGTGTGCTTTCCCGGAAGGAACCCAGTACTCTGTCTGGCCAAAGGAGAGAAACTACCGTAAGGTAGAGGCTGGATACGCCTCCAACTCCATCTCCACAATTTGTTTCTCTAGTCCTCCACTCTCTAGGTGCCATAATGTGTTAGGCCAGGCTGAGTAGGGGAACAAATACAGAGACACTCACTCAGAGATAGACTAGAGAGAGCTTAAAATCAAGAAGCAATTATGCAAGGAGAGAACATCCCAGCCTGGTTCAACTAAAGTCCCTTAAGTGTGATAATAGTCTATTGGTCCCTCTTCAGCCTCACACAGTCACGTGCAATGATGCAGAATGCAGGATGATCACAGGGTGGTGGAGGCAAGATCATGTGGATCTCATGGCTCTGGCAGTCACTTGGCAGTGCTCAGGAATCTCTCGAGGGTGGCCAGCAAGCAGGAAGGTGAAGACAGAGAGAGCGAGAGGCCGGCCCCCACCTCCAAGTGAGGTCATCGAGCTGTGATGATTCCACCCTACACTTCTATACACCCCCTGACTCAAGCCATGGTATCTTCCTATTATTATTCTTTTTAATTTTTTACTTTTTTTATTGTTTTTTTTGGGGGGGGGCATCATTGCCCTCTGGTCGGAGTGGGAGGCCCAGTCTTGCTGCTGCTGGATTTGAACTGCCAAGCCAGTCAGCCGCAGTCCCGCACTCAATCACTACGCCACCGGGGCTGAGCCCATTATTCTTTTTAAAATGAGCCAAATATCTATTTTTATTGACAGGAGTCCAAAGTGAATACAAAAAGTACCTCCTTTGCATGTTTTCATTTGTTGGTTTTTCCTTAAAAGGCTTCTGATAGGTGCTTTAAAAACTGAGACTGTATTTCAGTTTTCATAGTGAACCTTTTAGAAAAAGTTTAGTAAGTCACCCGCATCAAAGAGCATATGATCCCACATCATGAAGACCTTGAACTGATCTGCTAAAACAGAGACTTAAAATGTTTTAAGCCACAAAAAGCCAATTTCGTATGATCTGTGTCATAACTCCGGGCAGTTAAAGAAAAGAAAATACCAAAATGTGGGAAAAGACAGACTTATGGCCATTATGGGTAGCAAGAAAACATTTAAAAGCCATGGGTGGAGCTGCGATAGGCTTGTGCCTCAGTAAACTGTTAATAACTGGAGGTTATTTAAACCCACTTGGTGTTTGTCAATCCTGCACTGTTTGCTAAAACTAATGCTGAACAAAGAGAAGTTGCTTGTTTCTAAGTGTGTCTTCAAGTATCTTTACTTTGGGACCATTCGTTGATCAGATAACACATAACCCATTCTTCTGGACAGCTATAGCAAAGGGTTTATTATCGTTTGCAGAGGAAATAAATGCACCAACCCAAACGTGTCAGGCTTTAACAAGCCTTCGGCATTGTCAGGTCGTACTAAGGTATCGTCACTGCCTAATGAAATCATGCATCTATTTCTAGAGAACTAACACTCTACTCAACCTCCTTCTATACTGCTTCTAGTCTACTATACACTTTCAAAACAGCAAAGCATTGCAAATATGATGTGCATTCATAGTATGGATCACTCGTCATCTCCCTCACCCTCACAGTTATCTTCAAAGCCGTCACTGTCCTCCTGCTCTTCTTTTCCCTCCACTGCCGTACCCGTGTGGATGAGTTTGGGCACAGCTCTGGCCTCATGAAATTCCGACTTCAGTGGCTTGATCCAGAGGCCCTCAAACTGTGCTGCGCACGGAGGACATTGACCCGGCCCACCAGGTGTCTTTGCCGTTGGCACTGTCCTGCGGAGCAGCCGACTCATTTGTTCATGGTTTTGGTTTGGGGGGGGCATCACTGCCCTCAGGTGGTCACGGGAGCTACCCAGCCTTGCTGCTGCTGGATTTGAACCGCTAAGCCAGTGGGCCGCAGTCCCACACTCAACCACTACGTCACTGGGGCTCGGCCCCAATTTTTTTTTTCTAACTATAGGGTGGCCCTCCATCAGTCTGAGGGACAGTGAACTGTCCTGCTGTTTAAAAAATTTGCAGGGGCTGAGCCCCAGTGGCATAGTGGTTGTGCACGGGACTGGGCCCACTGAGATGGAGGTTCAGTTCCAGCAGGAGCTCCACAGGAGCCAAGGCTGGGCCTCCTACTCCCACCACCACAGAGCAGTGATGCTCCCCCAAAACAAAACAAAACAAAAAGTTTGCGGACCCCTGGTTTAATCTGATCCAAACCCATGTAGGAGTCTGACCTCACAGACGCTGGAGACTGGTAATTGCCAGGCTTACCTATTGATGTGACAGTTGGCCATTCAATGGCCTCCTCTTCGTGTGAAGTCAGGAAGCCAAAGCTGCCCTGGGGCGTCTGGATCACAGTGCTGGGGAAGAGGGCTGGCTGCTCAAAGGACCCACTGGTCTCGCCTGGCAGCAGTTTGAGCAGAGTGCCTCTGTGGGGCGTCCTGACTGTCGTCCCTGAAGAAGGACGTCATGCCCGGGGAAGGATGGGAAGGGAGCAGAGGAAGGCCCTCCTGAGGTGGACGGACACACAGCTGCCACGACGGGCTGCGGCAGGGGGAGAGTGGTGAGGACGGCACAGGCCCCGGCAGTTCTTTCTGCTGTGCACAGTCCCTCTGGGTGGCCACTATCTTCATGGCCCCTAGCAACAACAGAAGGCCAGCACCAGCCTCAGCCCCTAGTCCCAGCCCCTGCACTGGCCCCTAGAGCTGCCTTTTAACCTATATCCGGCAGTTCGCCCCAGCCTCGGATCTTAGTGCTGAATTCAAGCACCAGCTCTTGGTCTTGGCCTGGGACCCAGCCCCAGCTCCCAGCCTGCACCACAAGCCCAGGCCTAGCTCAGCTCCTAGTCCTGATCCTTTTCCTCAACACCGAGCACCACCCATTATATCCAGATAGGAATCCCTTGCCCTAGCTCCCAGCCCCAAATTATGGCCTCTTGCCCTAACCTGGAAAACTATCTCTGGCCCCTAAACCAGCTAAGGCCCCTAGACCCAGCCTCACCCCAGCGCCAGGTCCAAGCTGACTCCAAACCCCGTGTCCAGCACCTAACCACAACCTCTTGCCCTGAACCCCATGGGCTAACTGCAGTCCATAGCCACAGTCGTGGCCAGCAGCCACAGCTGCTAAACCAGCTCTGCTCCAGCCTTGGTCACAGCTACAGCCCCCAGTCCTAACGCTAACCCCGAACCTCTTGCACTGACGATGGTGACTATCCCCAGCCCTCAGCTCCAGTCCTTAAACCAGGCCCGGCTGATAGCTCCGAGACACTGAACCTAATCCAGACACGAGCCCCAACCTCCAGCCCCAGATCCATGCCCAGACCCAGTCCCCAATCACAGGCTCTTGCCCAAACCTTGGTGAGCAGCTCTGACCTCTAGCCCCAGTCCAGGACCTAACCTCGAGTTTCAGCCCAGGGTTCTCACCCAGGCCCTTACCCCAGTGCTGGCCCTCACTCTGGTCCCTGGGCTTGGCCTCTAGCCCTGACCATTCATCTATATCCATACACATGTAATCCGCTCTGGTTTTGCTTCTTGAGGGATCCCAACCTAACACCCTCTCTCCTCTCACCTCGACCCCAGCAATCCTGAGCACTGGAGGGGGCAGGTAGAGCAGGTCCCTGACCGACTCTCACAGGTCAGAGTGAAGCAAGGGACTGGGCATGGTCTTGAGCCCTCACTTCATGTATCTCAGCCGTCTGGCCCTTTAACGTAACTATTTGTTTCCAGGAGAATTCCGACCTAACCTGGAGATGTCCTTTTCTGACTCAGAGCCCAGGTTGGATGAGACTGCAGTGAGGCAGTGAGGTTGGGGTCAGGGTTAACCTTGCTGATTGACAGGCTGCAGCCAGACATGACCTTGGTGCCCATGTGCAGCCCCAAAATGGAACAGGGAGGCCTGGGCTGAAAGCAAACATTAAACACATGATCTCGTCAACTCATCCCCATTTCATAAGCCTGAGCCTGAGAGAGGTCCAAGTCCTACGAGGCCACAGGCTGGGGGCGGGCGGTGAGCCAGACCATGGCCCCTGGGCCACAGACGTGTAGAGAGTGGAACAATTGAGGAAGGTCAGACAGACGGCACGGGGGAGGTGCCGCCTGACACCACAGGTCTATTTTCCCTGAGAGTGGACTCCCGGAAACCCACTGTCCCCGGGCAGGGTCCCTCGGTACCAGGTAACTTACCACGTTAGCTTCCTGCGGGGGGGGGGGGGGGGGGGGGGGGGGGGGGGGGGGGGGGGGGGGGGGGGGGGGGGGGGGGGGGGGGGGGGGGGGGAGGGTGGTGGAAGGCTGCTGGGGAAACAGGACATCGGCTGGTCAGCTGCTCCACTTCCCATGGCTCACCACTGTTCTTGTCTCACATCGGAGTACACCCACAGCGATGGCCGGGACAGCCTGCCTGCTGCTCTGCCTCTCTGTGCTCCAGGTAAGGATGAGAGGGTACAGCCCCTGGACCCCGGCACACAGTATGTCCTGCAGATGGCCAGGTGTGGGGAGCCTTGGCAAAACAGCACAAGAGGGCAAATTTCACCTCTCACCTCAACCTCTGGACTCTGCCCTTTCTGCATCAACTCTGACCCAGGCACAGAGGGTACTTTCTGGTTTTGGGGGGCATCACTGCCCTCTGGAGGTCCTGGGAGCTACCCAGTGCCGCTCCTGAGAGCCACTGCTGGATTTGAACGGCCAAGCCTGCGGGCCGCAGTCCCGCACTCAACCACTGGGGCCACTGGGGCTCAGCCCGGGGACTTTCTGGGGTGGGGTGTAGGACTCTCTCATCCCTGATGCCACCTGGTTCCGCCGAGGAGGCCTATCCCGGCTGACTCACCAGCAATACGAGGTGTCTTCTCAGAGCTACAGGGGCATGCTGAGAAGTCATGATAAGGAGAGTAAGCTCTGATCACATCTCCCTGGGAGAAAGCCTGACAGCATTTTCAGATGTTCCCTTCAAAGCTCATTTTCCCAGCAGTCATCGTTCAAGGCAGTGAGTGCCTGAGAGCGTGAGTGTCCCTCGTCCCCCGACGGGGCCATGCAGATGGGAGGAGCTGAGAGACTCCATGAATGGGAACCATAAAGGGGACTCCTCTGGGACACACACTCACACACACAAGCAGGCACACCCATGCACAGTCACACAACCACACATGCACATTCACACAAACATATGCAGTTTTCTTTTTTGAAAAAACTAGAACCTGCTGAGCCCCTGGTTCTATTTTGTCATGACACCTCCCTCTCCCTCCGGGTCACAACTTGACTGTGCTGGAATATGTGGGGGCAGTACTGAACCAATCCTTAGGAGAGTGGGGGGAGGTGGGCGGTGGTGACCAGATGGCGGAAATGGCTTCTGCTGCATTATGCCCAGAAAGGTTGGTCGTTTGCATCCACTTGGACAGAGGTGCTATGGAAGCAGGGTCTGGCTTCTGAACAGGGGGCAGTCCTGATAGCCTGTCGTGCGGGGCACCCTCAGCCTCAGTCGGAAGTCACTTAGAAACAAAGGATTGCTTATGGGTTCTCGTTGGACACGGGGGTGGTTTCGAGACGGTTTGGGAGCAGGTCTTGCCAAAGGCTGACTCAGAGCATTGAATTGCTCTGCTCTCATACCCTCTGGACTCAGGGAGAAGGGGGAGTGGGATTGGGAACCCCGAGGGCATGAAACCAGGGATAGCCATTGTTTCCTGGGAGCGAGTGTCTGCCTGTGAGTCCTTTCCCCAAGGTCTTCCTGCTGATCTTGCAGCTTGTGGCCCACAGAGCACTTTGTGATGAGGCTCCAGAGAAGTCCCCAGAACCACCAAGGAACTTCAGGCCCCTGGAGGTGAGTGCTATCCCCTCAGTGAGGGGTCTCAGTGGGCAGTAGCCGGTGGGGCCCGGGCCTCACTTCCTATTCCTCCAGGTCCTGCTCCCAGACTCCCACCTCCACCTCAGGAGGCAGAAGAGAGACTGGGTGATCCCTCCCATCAGCATCCCAGAGAATGAGAGAGGACCATTCCCCAAGAGAGTGGCTAAGGTACAGGAAGGGTCTCTGGGTTCCTCAGGGGCTCCACGCAAAGGAGCGGGTGCCTGATACCCTGACCTTTGCTGCCTTCAGGTCAAGTCTACTCAGGACAAGGAGGCGGTGGTTTTATACAGCATCACCGGCCCAGGAGCCGACCAGCCACCAAAGGGCATCTTTAGCATTGAAAGGAGGACAGGGTGGGTGTCTGTGACTGGCCCGCTGGACCGAGAAACCATTCCTCAATACACAGTAAGTCTCCGTGGCAATTTGGGCCTGCCTGCTTTCTCAGTGTCTGGTCACCTGACTCCTGCATGACTTCTGAGAGAGGTCCCGAGAACCTGCTCCACTCCAGATGACGTGGGTGGTGGCTGTAAAAGGGCGAGCAGGACTGGGTGTGCCCAGGGGTGGGTGGAACGAGCTGTGTGCTCACAGCTGAGCTTGGGAGGAGGCTCTCTGGCTGTGCTGCTCTTTGAAGGTCTGGATCCTGGCTTCGGAGAGCAAACAGAAAGGGCCTCCACAAACCGAACAGGCCAAGCCTCAGAAATGCCGTGCGGCGCCTCACTTTCCCCACCTCCACGGCAGTGTCGGGAGGGCTGGGGACACATGGTCACCGCAAAACAGCTGCTGTTCATCCGAGTCCTGGGGCTTGACCTAACTGAAGCTCAACAAGGACTCGTTCTTCCACTGGACGTGCTCGAAGCAAGTCCACCCCCAGTTCCCCGAGCCACGCCTGAGGGTGGGCCAGGGACACAGATACTGTCCACATCGGCTCCCTCGGACTTCTTGTGGCTATTCCCAGCTCCAGGGAGGCTGGGCACTGAGGGACTAGACTATCGCATCCAGCTATGGTGGAGGAGGGAGAGGAATGGGTCTGGGCTGGCCCTGGGTTGCACTTTCCCTGTGCTCGGCACCAGACACGGGAGGAAGTGGGTCTATCCAGACTCGGCAGGCCGAAGAGGTGCATGTTAAATGGTCCCCACCAGTGGGAGCAGCACACTGTTCTCAGGTAGCAGGACAGCCATGCCAAGTGCCCCTGGTGCCCGGCAAGGCCAAACCCCCTCCCCTCAGTCCCCCCTCATGCTCCAACAGCTCTTCCTCCACGCCACGGCAGAGGATGACACCGCCATCGAAGACCCACAGGAGATTGTGATCTCAGTGAAGGACCAGAATGACAACAGGCCGAGGTTCACCCAGGAGGTCTTTGAGGGGTCTGTGATGGAAACAGCCAGCCCAGGTGATTGCACTGACAGGGACGAGGGGTGCTGGAGGTAGAACCGGGGATAGGTTCTGGAAGCAGACTGATCAGAAAGTCCTAAGCTCCAGGGGCAGGCAGTGGTGAGCCAGGCTGTGGGGACGGTGTCAGCTCTGAGCGTGGAGAGCAGCCCCAGGGCCCCAGGAGGTTCCCTTTGGCTTCAAGACCCTCTGGCTTGCTTAGGTCAACAGGGTGGGAGGGGCATTGGGCAAATGTGGAGGTGGACAAACCGGACAGAGGCAAATAGGCCATTCACGTTTCTGGGAGATGCCTGCCGAGGGCTTGCTGCAAACCCTCACGACTAACCCCCTCCGGCCCCACACCAGCCCCTTCTTTACCCTCCGGCTGCCCAAAGAGCAGCCTACTCAGCCTGGGCCTTCAACGTCCGTGTCTCCATCCTGCTGGCGACTGGTGCTAGCCACGCAGTCTCCCCCTTTCCTGTCCCCAGGTTGCCCCAGCCAGCCTGATTAATCCACACAGATGGTTTCAGGCTCCCTCAGGGCACATGCTTTGTTCTCACAGCCAGTGGGCGCTATCACACCTACCTCCCCTCTCCTGGGTTCCTAAAGCCAGGAACCCTGATCAGTGGGGGTGGGGGGGGGTGGGGGGGTGGGGGGGGGGTCTTGAGGGACAAGTGAAACAGGAGCTTTGGGTCAACATCCATCAAAACACCCCCACAGGTTAATTACTTGAGCTGGACAGCGTATCCTTGCTAAGCAGTTAGCCACTGACCAGGAGGGTACAGAGCTGCTTTCAAAGGAGTGTGCTGGCTGCTGTGAGGGTCACCACACTCCCATTTGTGCAGGAACATCAGTGGTACAGGTCACAGCCACCGACCCTGACGACAGCGTGAACAGCTACAACGCAGCCCTGGAGTACTCCCTGCTCAGCCAAGACCCGCCCTTGCCCCGTGGCACCATGTTCACCATTAACAAAGACACAGGGGTCATCGCTGTGCTAGTCGGCCTTCTGAACCGAGAGGTCAGGGCTTCTGGACCCAGAGGGTGGTGTGGTCCGATAGACATAGCCACTGGCAGATCTGAAGGCATACCTGAGAGACTAGACTGGACCCTGCCCCCCAGAACTACCACGGACAGGGTGGACAGACACCAAGCAGAGCAGTCAGAACAGGCACTGATCGCTGACCCGAGCACTTGTGGACAGTGTCCAGCTGCCCTGGAGCCTGGCCTGCACTGAGTGAGAACATGATACGCATGCCCCACTGAGCGGGCAGGGAGTCAAGATTGCCTCCAATGGGGATGCGACAGGCAGGGAAGAGAATAAGACCCTTCATGCGCCCCGGGAGTGCTGCGCCAGGAGCTACTGGGTCCCAGACCCCAGCACGGCACTCGGAGGGACCCGGCAGTCCCCTGAGCAGATATGCGGGTTGCCTCTGTGAAGCGTAGTGGGCAAGTGGCTAACTAGGTGTCTGAAGGGGACCACTGGGGGGCCCTGGGTGTGCCCAACCCCCACCAACACTACGCCCAGCACAAGCTCCATGTGCTTGGCTCACAGATCACACCCAAGTACACCCTTAACGTTCAAGCGACGGACCTCCAAGGGTTTGGCCTGCGCACCACAGCCCAGGTGGTCATCACCGTCCTCTCTGAGGTGAGTGCCCACACACACCGCCGCCATGTGTGGGTGGCAAGGACACACTGCAGGCAGTGTCCTCCAAACCAGCAGGGCCTTTACTGCCACTGACCGGAGTGGGCGGACCGTGTCATGGCCACGGGCGCCCATCAGGGTCAAGGACTGCTTCTGGCTGGGCATGGGGACAGCAGCGGGCCCAGCCCTTGGCCCAGAGTCCATCATCGAGAAACCCCGTTGGAAAACACGAGGCATCGCCAAGTCGCTGCACTTGACTGGTACCCCCCCACCCCTCCCCTCTGCTTCCACACACAAAAGGGGGCTTCAAAAGGGTGGGCGCCTCCATGATCTTGTCATTTCGTTGTTGTACCACCTCTCTGCAGCCTCCTCCTGTATCGACTGCAGACACCACACACACACACACACACACACACACACACACGCACAAAACCCCAAAGCTTGTTTAGGGACAACCCGTGCAGGACTTCCTTGTGGGGGGGGATGTACAGCAACCTCAGAGGCTGGAAGGTCAAGTTCACCCCAGGTGCCTTTCCAAAGAAAGGCCTGGCGACGCGCTTCCTGAAAACCAGCACTCTAGCAACAACCCAGAGGGCTGCAGCTCTTCTCCGACACGCAGGCGGCCGCGCGGAGCGGGGTGCTCCGTAGACAAGGGTCAAGCTGCCCAGAGCTTCCCTTTGTGCCACGGATGCCCCTCAACAACCCAGGGCACAGGGCAGGGTTCAAATCCAAACCTCACCTGGCTCACGAGGGGCCCTTGCTGGAGCCCGACTATATGCGCCCCACCCCACCCCACCCCACGTAGGCTGGGCCGGCTGCCCAGGAAGGCGGGCGGGCGGGCGGAGAGGGGCGGGGCGGGGCGGGGAGGTCGAGCGGCCACGCCCCCGCCCCCCCGCTCCACCCTCCGGTCTGGTGACTAACTTCCGCCCCAGGAACCTGCGACAAAGACAGTCCAAGGTGTGTGAAGGAAGGGCGGAAGCGAGACCCCTGGCTGGGGCTTGGCGGGGTGGGGCTGGGCAGCGGCTGCTGGGCTGGCCAGTTGGTGCTGGGGCAGGTGGACAGAGCTGAGGCCATGAGTTCAGGGGCTGGCCCCCGGCTGCAGCGGCTTCAGAGGCACCTGGGGTCCCAGAAGGTGAGAGTCCCAGGTGACCTACCATGTCTTCCTGTGCAGGTGGGCGATGGGGCCCAAGAAAGGAGAGTGGGGTGGGGGTGGGCTGTCAAGCTTCACTAAGGGACCCCTGGTGTTAACGCCCTGAGGCCCCTGGGAGTCAGATTGGGAAGGATTCAGGTAGAACTGTGGTTTCATGGGGTCAGTGGGGGTCACAGGCACAAGACCCTGACAAGCTCCCCCCCTCCGCCCACCTCTGGCCCAGGGCAACAACATGGATCCCCCCAGCAGCCCACTGACCACACACGTGCTGGACACCGCATCTGGTCAGCCAGCCCAAGGCCTCAGCCTCCGTCTGTCCAGGATGGAGGGGTCTGGGCAGCAATGGACAGAGCTCAGGCAAAGGTAAGAAGAGGCCCATGGCAGGACCTCAATCCCAGAATAGGTCGTGGGGCGAGGTCTGGTTGAGAATGTGGATAGCGAGAGTGGAGCTGGTGGGAAGGAGGGAAGGAGGGCTTCACCTGGTGCGAGGTCAGTGCCTCAGACATGCGTTCCTGTGGGCGAGAGCAGAGGGCTCTCTATCCTCCCTGAGCCAGGGAGGCCCAGTGGGCGCTTGGCTGAGCAGTTCAGAGCTGAGGAAGGTCTCGAGGCCCACTCCTACCCCATGCCCGATGGGGACGCTCAGCAAGGCATGGGAGTACCTTGTCCAGGCTCAAAGGCCCAGATGTGGGGGCCATGGGCGGCTGGAAAGCCACAGGCAGTGTCTGCAGTAACAGCGTGGGTGTGAGTGGCTGAGCCCCGTGTGAACTTGTAACAACTCACGCCGCACTCTGAGAATGTGGGAAGGACGTGCCGATCTGTCACGCGGCACACCTTGCTCGCCCTTGCTTCCCTGCATTTCATCTTTTCCACAACCAATCAGGCGCTGCCGCCGCCCAGGGCCCTGTGGCGCTGCGTCAGGCTAAGGGCCAGGCAGGGGATGGGGCACAGACTCCCATCCAGCCCTGTCTTCTCTGTAGTTACACAAATGCAGATGGCCGTTGCCCTGGACTCCTGGAGCCTGGCCAGATGAAGGGGGGCACCTACAAGCTGTCCTTCAACACGGAAGGCTATTGGAGGAAGCGTGGGCAAGAGAGCTTCTACCCTTACGTGGAGGTGAGGGTCCCAGCTGGCCAAGGGGCACCAACCCCTCTCCCTTGGGCATGGGGAGGATGCGGGCACCTGTCCTGAGCTCCTGAAACAAAGGCGTGCATAGGGCCTCGGTCTCATTAGGCTTTACGAGGACGAGCCTGTGTTGGTTCTGCCCCTGGGTCAGGCTTTGGAAGGAGCTGGTTGTTGTGACTCAGCCACCGGTAGGCTGAGGTCATGGGAGCCGCCTCTCCCTTCCCGGAGAATCGCCCTCACAGCAGTGCCCGTTCTCAGCCAGTGTGTCTTGGCCACGTGGGATCCTCTCTCTGGGCGAGCTGCTGCCTCAGTCTGGCCATCCCAGGAGTCGGGACCAGCATGGGGCTCCACCCTCAGGGTCTGTCCCTCCTCTCAGGTGGTCTTCACTGTCACCAACGACACCCAGAAGTTCCATGTGCCCCTGCTCCTGAGTCCTTGGTCCTACACCACCTACCGTGGGAGCTAGAGCCCAGGATGGAAGGGCTGCCTGCAACCCCTCTGCACTTGAAGTTTCAACAGGTGTCAATAAAGTCCAGCGGGCACCTCTGGCTTCCTATCGGGGTGAGGACTGGGTGATGGGTCAGAATGAGGTTATGGGGGCTCCTGGAGGAGGCTTCCTGGAAGGGGGTTCAGGAAAGGAGGCCCTAAAAGGCCAGGCAAGGAGACACACAGGTCAAAGGGAAAACTTTCTTTTGCTAACCATACATATCTTAAAAACAGCAGCCCACCCACTTGGTGAATGATGGCTGCCCACAAGGGGGCCTCTGTAGCTACGTAGGGGTGGCCACCAGCCCAGCAGGGCCCTGGCCCAGTGTCTGCCCGACGATGGCCGTTTCCAAGGGCCTGAAGCCCACGTTGTCCAGGGGGATCCCGAAGGCCAGAAGCTTCGCCTCATAGGTCCGAAGGAGGTCGTTGTGTGCCTGTGGGAAGGGCAGCGTGAGCAGACCTGGGCAGAGCCCTTCCTGTTTCACTGGACCTGGGGGCGGCAGGGCCTTTGTGGGCTTTTCGCAAAACCACAGGAAACTCCAGGAAAACCCCACGAGCAGGCTGGAGGAGAGGTGCAGGCTGCTGAGCAAGTGGTCAGCCGCTGGTCTGACTGAGACCCACGCCTAGAGCATAGGGCAGGAGCTCCAGCTGCAGGGGTCTGCCCTGGAGGCATGTTGGGGGCTGCAGCGGGACTCTGGTGGGAATGAGTGTGGAGTCGGTCATCACCGAAGGACCCGTGTGCAATCGTTCACTTGTACAGGCTTCACAGCCCCAGCCCCTGCTTCCT
>PVJH01011332.1:20459-59346 GCA_004026705.1 Nesogale talazaci
GGGGGGGGGGGGGGGAAGAGCATGACTCTGCCACATGTGCGGGGCCTAGGGGGCAGCGGCAAACCTTGCACACTCGGGCCAGCTCGTACTGAAGGTCCTTGATGGTGCTGTTCTTGGATTCCAAGATGTCCTGAGGGGGAGGAGAGAGGCTAGCATCAGTACCCACCCGTACAACACAGCTGACGTGGACCTGAGGGAGGGTGAGTGCATGGCCCACTCCCATTCGTAAGTCAAGGGAAAAGCACTTTGTTACTGGGCCTGAGTCTGCAGACCTAGGGGACAAGTGGGTCTCTACCTCAGGGTCTGTCCCTGGGAGTCCCCCACAGCTTCACCCACCCCGAGGGGCCAATGTCCTGACTGGAAACAGTGCACAGACTCAAGAACCTCAAATCAAAAACTGATGGAAGCTGGGAAATGAAAGCAGGAAAGCCAGGGAAAGAACGACAGAGAAGCAGGGTCACTGAGTGGATAAAGAGGAAACCTGCAACAACAACAAAAATTTTTTAACCAATAATAAATTAAAAAAGAAAGAGAGAGAGATAGCCTGTTGCTGGCCTGTTAACAGTGAGGTTGGTGGTTCACACCCACCAAGCTGCTCTGAGGAAGGCTTGCTAACCACAAGGTTGGCAGTTCAAGCCCACTCACACCTCGGGGGCTGCTCTCACGGACACTCACAGTCTTGGAAAGCCTAGGGAGAGGGCCTCTCTGAGGCAGAGGCCCATGGGGGCAGTGGAGGGTGTGTAAAAAAAAAAAAAAATCAGAAGCCATACAGCCTACAGATACGGGGAAGCACCCCAGAATGCAGGCGTGTGGCCAATCGACCGGACAGTTTCTTCACAAAGACCTAAAACATTCAGAGGAAGTGGGGGCCAGGTCCTCAAGTACACAGTCCTTTTGAGAAGGGAAAATCAGCAAGAAGACAGACGGGAGGGGGGGGTCCCCAGGGTCCCTTGGACACAGGCCCCTAGGAGGGCATAAGGGAGGGGCTGTGACTGGGGACACCGTCAGTCTCAAGAACTCAGCAGCAGGGCCACCTGCCCTATGGGGTGGGCAGCGAGTTTGGTTTTGGTTTTGATTATCAACTCAAGAGCTGAGATTTGCAAAAACCTTTTAAAAGCAAACCAAAAGGAAGGACCCATCAGAAGCCACCACCTATAAAGTCTGCCCCCCCCCCCCAACTTGAAGTGAGCCTAGGAGCCCATGGGAGCTGCTTGTTTGCACTCTCCATGCTGAGTCAACATCCTGCAGGCGCAGGGGTTCCTGTTCTCGTGTTCAGGCTCTCTGCTCCCCAGGTCCTGCCCCTCGATCACCTTTCTTCTCTGCAACTGAACTTGGTGATGGCTATACAGCAGCCAAGAGGTCTGCACTCCTGTGTTCAGGGGGCCAACAGTCTCATGATGGCACGGAGGAGCGGGGGGAATACCTGCGTGAGAGTCTGAAGTGTCAGAGAGGAATCTGCCCAGTTCACCGGACATAACCTGACTGCAGGCCCTGCTTTGCAGTCTACTCACAGTGCTGCATGCCCTGCTGTGGGAGGGAGGGAGGGGGGAAGGGAGGGAGGAAGGGAGGAAGGGGGGGAAGGGAGGGAGGGAGGGAGGGAGGACAGGCAGGCATCACTGGGGACGGCAGGGCCTCACCTCCAGCTTGCGGGACACGACCGTCAGGGCGGCGGGGTCCAGGTTGGAGGTGGCCAGCACCTCATTAAGCTGCGCCTCCTTCTGCTCCACGGCACTGTTCAGCGCCTGCAGCTTGCGCTCCAGGATCAGGTTCTGGAGGCCGGCCTTCTGCTGCACCTCCTGGATGGCGGCTGTGAACCTCTGGTAGAGCCGGTCCCGTTCCTGCTGCACCTGCACCAAGGCCCACACTGTCAGCCAGGGCCCTGGGCAGCCTTGTCTTACCCCTACCCTTTAGCTCACTGCGACCACTGGAGGTGCTCAGAATGTACCCTCCCACTTGGCCAACACTCTGGGAGAGGCCAAGGGGAGCCACTGGAGGGCAAGAGTGGCCCCTCCTACTAAAGCAGCAGGACCTGCACCCCAAAACCCCGTCTTGAGGACCCAGGAGCCATGGCCTGCTCACCCCTGCGCTGCGCCCCCACCTGGATGAACCGCTGCTCCAGCACCTCGTGCTCCCACTGAAGGTCCTTAAATTCTTTCTCAGTGACTTTCAGACGGGCCTTCGTGCACTGCAGCGGGGCAGGGGCGGAGCACAGCCATCACCCTAAGCACAGAGGCCCCTGGCCGCCGCGTCCCGCCTGCCCCTGCGCACGCCCACCGTCAAGATCTGCTTGTCTCGCTCATAGTGCGTGAGCTTCCTCTGCATCTCGCTCATGTCGTCACGTGCCCGCTGCAGCGGGTCTGCCAGGCGCTTGTTCTGCATGGTCACCTCTGCCATCTCCTTCTCCAGGTGGTCCTCTTTCTTGCGCATGTCTTCCATCTGCTCCTGTGAGTGGGAGGCAGGACGGCACGACCTTTGGCAAGAGTGGAGGAAGACTGGCCAGGCCCTTTCAGTGAGCCCGGGGGGGGGGGGGGGGGGGGGGGGGGGGGGGGGGGGGGGGGGGGGGGGGGGGGGGGGGGGGGGGGGGGGGGGAGGGGGGGTGGAGCAAAACACTTCCCCACAGAAACCGCTACCAAGAGCTGCTCTCTGTGTCCACACCCACAGTGGCCCCTGCAGGGTCCAGTGGCTGGGTAGTCCCTGGCCACCTGGACCTCAGGCATGGGCGCAGCTTCTGCGGTGGGCCACCCTGGTGAAGTCTGCAGTGCAGCCTGGGCACACCTTGAGCGAGTTGATGAGGGCCAGGTTGTTGAGCGTGATGTCGTTGTAGTAGTTCTTGATGTCACTGAAGGCCTCCTCGTGCCTCTGCATCAGCATGCGGATCTGCCCACTCTTGCGCTCCTCCACCTCGTGGGTCTCCGTCTTCCTGCGCAGATCCATCTCATCCCGCAGCAGCTTCAGCTTCTTGTCGTATTTGGCCTCGATTTCTGCAAGGCAGCGCACCCACAGCCAAGATGCACAGGCCCTCGGGGGCCCGGGCGTGCACGCACACTGCTGGTCACCTGAGCCACCACTGGGCAAGCCGTGTGACCATCTGTGGGGAGCCCGGGCAGGAGACGTTCTTGAAATGTTGCTCTGTCACAGGCCACTCCCAGGCACCCCATCCCCCCAGGGCTGGGTGTTCTGCTGGAGTTCACAGCCCTGGAGGCATGGGGGAGACGGGGTCTCTGGCACCACAACCCAGAGGCCCAAGGCATGGAGAGAACTGACCTCGAACTTGCCTCTCAAAGTCGCTCCGCATGGCCGTGATCTCCTCAGAGTGCTTCTGTGAAGACCAGAGCACTGTGTGACGGATGGTCAGACACCCAGTCTGGGTGCTCAGTGGCTCCAATTCAAGGAGCTGCTACAGGGCTAGGCTGGGGGTGGGTGAGCCAGTGGGGCACACAGAGACATGGACTTGACCGACCCGGTTTCGGCCTCAAAAATGGCACCCTGTGCACCTGGCAGCACACAGGGCATCTTGACTCCACGCCTGGCAGCATCAGGAGGCCGCTGGCTCCCTGGGTGAACCCACGGGGCTGGGGGCGGGGGTGGGGGGGGGGCGGGTGGTGAGCCTGCAGGGCCTGAAGTGCTGCTACTGGGACAGGAAGCAGTTGGAGGCACCTTGGAAATGGCCTCCAACAGGGACCCTCCAGCATCTGCACGCTCCCCCGCCCTGCCCCACCCCCACCGGTACGTTGAGCCACGCTGTCCCTACCATGCGCAGGTTCTTCACCACCACCTCGTTGGCCAGCTCTTGCTCCTTCAGCTCCACCTTGAGAGCACGCATGTCCTTGCGCAGCGCGCCCTCCTGCGTGTGGTGTTCCTTCTGCGCCAGCTTCATGATCACCGTGCCCTCTGCCTTCATCTCGGTCAGGTTGTTCTGGTGCTCGTATAGTAGGTGTTTCACCTTCTGCTTGTAGACCTGCAGGCGGGGCACCTCCTCCATGGACCTGGACAGCCCACACACCTGCACACTCCGCTACCCCTGCCTATTGCTGCACACCTCAGCATTCACCGGTACACACACCTTCACACACTCCGATACACCTGCACAACCTCGCACACAACTGCATACTCCTTTATATCTGCAGAACCTGCACACCTGCGTTCACCTGTCTGCACACACTGTGATGTGCCTGCCCTAGCACACACATGTACACACCGCCACACTGCTGCATCCCCTGCACACAGCACACCCTCCTGCATACCCCTACACCATCCTGCCTGCACACTGACCCGGAGGGCACCTGTGGCCCGGAGGAGGCATGGAAGCTACCTGTGAGATGCAGACCGGTTCACATCGTGTCAGTAACCGAACCGGGCTGCAGACGCTGCCACGTGAGGGGCCGCGCCTGCAGAGGGGTGGCACCCCTGGGTCTCAAGCTCCAGCACCAAGGCTACCAGCAGGGGCATCCCCCTGCCCACCTTGATCTCCACTTGGTGCCGCTCCTCTGCCTCTTCCATTTCCCGGTCCTTGTTCCGCAGCTCGGCCTTCTTCTCCTCCAGCTGCCGCCGGGTGATCTCCCAGAACGTGTGGATCTTGTCCCGCTCCAGCTGGAAGTAGTTGCGCTCCTCGCGCTCCCGGTCCAGTTCCTCCCGGATGCGGCCAACGTGCTCCTCCACCTGGGAGCAGAGGGGCAAGCTGGCCAGAGACAAGCCACAGGGAGGGGGAAGGGACACTTTTACACACCCTGCGCGCGCACACTCAGACCCAAAAATCAGTGCAAGCTCAAAATAAGCACGGACTTAAATGCTCACCAGGCTCCGGCAACCACTAACTGAGCAAACCCTCCATTCATCCGTGGAGTTTTGTAGTAAAGAGATCCATCAGAGGGAACAGAAGAACTTTCTACTCAGGGACACTAGACAAACTGTTATTACACAAACACACAGATCCTGGAATCCACACCCAGAAAGTTTATGGCTATGCAACAACACTCACATGGAACGCAGTACTATCAATAAGAAATACGCAGACTCAAAATACGACCATCAAAGTGAATGCACAATCCCCAAACACACACACATTGTTACCATAGTGAGATTAGAAGGTGCCTGAGGAAGAGGGTGAACTCTGAGGCAGTGACACCACGACGACGGGGGTAGGGAGGGTTGGCACAGAAGACCCATTAGCTTCAGTTTCAACCGGGCTACCATAAATGTGAGATGATACCTTCACCTGGCAACCATAAACCCCCCCCAAAAAAAATACATAAAGAGTAGATACAAAAAATAGAGGCAGGGCTGAGCCCCAGTGGCGTAGTGGTTGTGCACGGGACTGCGGCTCACTGGGACGGAGGTTCAATTCCAGCAGTGGGGCTGGACCTCCTACTTCCACCACCGGAGAGCAGTGATGCCCCCCCCCCCAAAAAAAAAATAGAGGCGGAAAGTCTGCGGAGGAGATGGAAGCCTTGTTGCAGGCTCTCCTGCAAATGAAAACAGAGGCAGGGTCCAGCTGGAAAGGCTCTGAGTGGCAGCAGAGGGCGTCAACGGGGACTGCCCAGTGCCTTCTACTGCCTCTGCCCCTCCGCCCAGCCACTCGGACAACAGCGAGTGAAGAAGAGGCTGTGGAAGAAACGGTAAGCCTGTTTCCCGGGCCTCCACCGCCATGCGGACGGACAGAGACTACTCCAAGCTTCTGCTCTCAAACCAGCCTGGCTGGGGCAGCGCCTCTGCAACCCAGACGCTCGGAAAATGGCTGCAGGAGGGTCAGGCAGTGGGGTGATGCGCATAGCCACACATGCCGTGGACAGCCCTCCCGGGACAGCGTCCTTTCTGCCTGGCCTCCCCCTACCACCACCACCACCATCGATGGGGTCCTGACCTTTGCTGACATGGCCACCATGTACTAAGACACAGGCAGTCAGCACCCTCCAGAAAGTATACTTTTGGTGGGCTTACGGCATCAAGATGTCTCTCTCGGATGTCCTTATGTGGAGGGACAGTCCCTCCTCCTTCAGAAGTGGAAGGGGCTGCCTGTGCAGGCCCCGAGCAACAGGGAAGGAAACTTCGGGTCAAATCAAAGGGTGTGGGTCTCCCAACCAAAAAATGTGGCTGCATCAGCAGGTAAGGGCAGGAGTCATGAGCGGAGCAGGGGTCCTACAGACCCTGGGGAGCAGATGGCTTCCTGCACAACACCTCACCTGTGTCGTGGTGCTTGCTGATGGGCAGACTGACCATGGTAGGTGCTATGGTGGGTTAGGGAGAGAAAGTTGTTGAAAACAGAGGCCTGGGCCCTTGGAAGAGAGAAGGAGCAGCACAGACAGGGAAAGGAGTGGTAAGCAAAGGCCAACGGTCTAGGAGATCCTGTAGAAAAGAATGCAGCCGTGCCAAAAGCTGGGACGCTTCAAAACGTAGTATCCCGGAAAATCTCACTGCACTCCCAGAAACATGCAAGACACACAAGGAACAGAGAAACAACCGCCAAATGAACATGACAAAGGGAGTGAAGTACATCATCAGTAAACCGAATAAAGGGAAACTATGATAAAACCATAGTACAATTAAAGCACTAAAGGGAACGGTAGACAAATAGCTTAAAGAAATAATGAAAACAGTGAAAGGACACATTGAGGGTCTACAGAAAGCAATGTCTGAATTGAAAAGGGCAATAAGTGGAATGAGAAACACAACAGAGGGACTTACAGAGTTAAGGCGGCCAGAGAAAGAGTCAGTGACCTGGAGGAGACATCTATCAGATGACAGATGACAAAATGTGAGCCAAGAAGAGATCGAATATCGACATGGTGAAAAACCCAGGAGATGAAAGGGGCAGAAAGCCTCTCTGAAGAAATAGTGACAGAAGTTTTCTCCAACCCTGCAAAGACATGAATCTAGAAATCGAAGAAGCTGAAAGGCCTCCAAGCAGAAAAATTCCAAAGTGCTCAACACCAAGATAAAAATTAAAGATCAAGAATCCTGACAGGTTCCAGCTCCACATGAGCAAAGGCTGGGCCTCCTACTCCCAGCACCAGAGGGCAGTGATGCCAAAGTCAAACAAACAAACAAACAAAAAGAATTCTGACAGGTAGACAGACCTCCGATGGACAATGAATGACTGAATTACCGGGCACTCTGCGAAAACATTTTTTAAAATAAAAGTGTGAGAGTTGTAGTTTTGTAGCAGTTCCAGTATTTTGTGCTTTATCTGTTCCATTTGTAATCCCCCCTCTACTGTCATCCTCCTCATCCTTTTCCCTTGACCTCATCTCTACTTCCAGTGCCCAAACCACCATGAAGCCTACAGCACAGCACAAAACTAAAACCACACACACAAAGAAACTAAAACCACCAGGTCAGTTCTGGTCCTCGTGTTAGGAACCGACTAAGGACCCTCAACAAGAAGCACCCAAAACTAAAACGGCTGCTCCACTAGCTGTGGGACAGTTATTGGGGGGGGGGGGTTGTCCTCAGACCTGGCTGGGTGCCTAAGGGGAGATGGGTGGAGAACTGTGAGCAGCCCAGGTGAGCGAGCTCAAATCAACTCCAACACAGTGGGTTGTCAGCTCTTTTTACACCTTGATCACCTATCTGAAAGTACAGGTCATCAGGACACTTTGCCGTAATCAGTGACATGATTATCAGGAATTGATTGAAAAGTTTGGCAGATTCCACATGCTTGGACAGCATGAGTATTCCATAACCGAATATGTTCCCACCTGGCCTGAATAGGTATTTTAATGTCTCAAATACAAACAAATAACAAAACAATCCTGAAAACAAACCATCATGCACAATAGGCCAATGGGCAATGAAATGCTATGTCTGCCATTCACTTGTACTGTAGCAGCAAAACTCCTCTTGAAGCAGGAGGGTGACATTCAAACACCCACAGACCAACAGAAGCTGAAGCCTGCAGAGCCACCCGACAGCCATACAAAAAGTGCAAACAGTCCTCTGGATGGAAGGGAAATACCCTACAAAGGAATTCAAAGTTATCCAGAAAAAGAAGGATTCCTAGTCAATGGAAATGCAAGCATAGTCATAAGGATTATTAATAAAGTAGGCATGTTTGATACTTCTAGAAGTTTTGTGCTTCATGTTTCACAGGCACTCTAGTACATGACACAGATAAAAAGGCAGATATCATGACATGAGAAGCAGGGAGGATGTTATAGATATGGATTTTCTTTTTTCTTTTTTGGGGGGCATCACTGCTCTCCGGTGGTGGAAGTAGGAGGCCCAGCCCCACTGCTGGAATTGAACCTCCGTCCCAGTGGGCCGCAGTCCCGCGCACAACCACTACGCCACCGGGGCTCAGCCCCATGGATTTTCTTATATGAATTCCTAAAACCACTACCCTGAGATAATATTTCCTTCAAAGTTAACTCCAGAGCATCCAGTGAAAGTAAAACACATCTGCCTTGTCTTTCCTTGGCTGCCCCTAAGATGCTCGGTTCTCCTGAGGAAGCGAAGGCCGAGTTGAGGTGAGACCCTCACATCGCCCAGTGTCTGGCGTCATACTGGCAGCTGCCAGCACAGCACTCCCACACCATGGCTTCTGTCTCTGAGCTCACCTGCATCTACTCGGCCCTCGCCATGCCTGATGACAAGGTGACCATCACAGAGGCCAACATCTACGTCCGGCAGTGGTGTCAACGTGGAGCCCTTCTGGCCTGGCTTGCTTGCCAGTTGACATCAGGAGCCTCATCGGCGACGTAGGGGCTGGGGGACCAGCCCTGCCCCCACTGCTGGCGGAAGACCTGAGCCCTCCACCACTGCAACCTTCCGCTGAGGAGAAAACAATGGAGGCCAAGAAAGAAGAGTCGGAGGACTCTGGTGGTCACATGGTCTGGGTCTTCTTCACCACGCCTCGTTTTGTAACGTGTTCATAAAGCCAACCGAACTCTCTCACACACACAAGACAGAGTGCCAAATACCTGCCTTAAGAATTGTCCTTTCTCATGATTCCCTTCAATGGGGCCACACTGGTGACAGCCGTTCACAGGACCAGACAGGAAACTTGGGGGAGCACTGAGTTCACACTGAGGGTGGAGGGTCCCTCGGTAAAAGAGGGTGAGAATGCCTGAACAACTCACAGTGCAGTCAATGTCGTTGCCAGGTCGATGTGAAAACTCCATGTTACTGCATGAGGCGACAGCCTCAGAAAGGCTACACAGGTCTCAAAGAGGCAGAGTCTACTCAATGGGAGTGGGTTTTCACAACCCCACCCTGGCCATCTCAGCTATGAAAATACTGAAAGATCGAAGAAACCGTGGACAAACTCTCGAGGAATGCAGGGAAACATTACAAGAACAAATGAACAAATCACCATATAGACTGGCATATCAGTCAACCCTAACGTCAACCCGAGGCCCCTAATTTTACCACAAAAAAACCGCATAAGGCGGCTGAGCCCCGGTAGCGTAGTGGTTGTGCGCGGGACTGCGGCCCACTGGGACGGAGGTTCGATTCCAGCAGTGGGGCTGGACCTCCTACTCCCACCACCAGAGAACAGTGATGCCCCCAAAAAACAAAACAAACAAACAAACAAACAAAAAAAAACGCATAAGAAATGGGATGGAAAACTCAGCTTATCCACGAGTACATGTGATAGATGATGAATTAGAAAAACTCACAAAAACACCAGCTAGAAGTCCACATGATTAATACTGAGATTTAGAATGAGATAATGCATTGCACAGGCACAAGAGAACTGAACCAAGGAAGGCAGAATCAGCAAGACGGAAGACTAGAACAATCGGCAGAGAATGACAATGGAGAAAGACCAGGAATTGTGTGGGACACAGTGACAGCTGCCTAATTTCATGTCACCTTGATAAATAAGTCTAGGGGCAGAGTCTACTCTGTCAATCCGGTGACGCCTGATGATGACTCCTTGTGGACATGGCTTTCTCATGAAGATTCTGGAAACTTCCTCTGTGTCTGCCTTCATCTTTCTGTTGGAGAATGACTGAGCCCTGCCAGTGCTGAGAGGCTTCCATTGCCGTTGACTTGAAACCTGTGGTCTTCCTTCATTCAGCATCACTGCGTGTGCTGTGTGAGTCAGAAGAGGAATTTATGGAGTGGTGTCAGGCATATGGGCTCATTTCAGACTTCTGAACTTGATCTGTAGCAGACTGGGATGTTTTCCCAAAAACCAAGTGCTCTTTGACATAAAACTCTCTCTCATACACATATGGGTGTCTAGTCTGTGCCTAACACAGGCACCATCAGGAATAACTTACATGCCATTGGCATTCTAAAATACAAGAGGAGGAGGGCTGAGCCCCGGTGGCGTAGTGGTTGTGCGCAGGACTGCGGCCCACTGGGACGGAGGTTCAATTCCAACTCCATGGGAGCAAAGGCTGGGCCTCCTACTCCCACCACCAGAAGGCAGTGATGCCTAATTAAAAATATATATATACAAAAGGAGGAGAGGAGGGAAGCACAGAGTAAATTGCTAGAAACTTGTTGGAAGGAAACTTCTCTAATATAAAGATGAGGCATTAAGTATTCAAGGAGCAGAATGAAACCTAAACAGGAGAGGCCCAAAAGAACATCACCAAGACACAGCAAAGCCAAACTTTCCAAAACCGAAGAGCAGTACAGAACCCTGAAAGTACCTCAGGAAAAATGAAAACTGTCTAGGAAGGGCTATGTCCTGTTGGAAGCTCTGCCAGCAAGGAGAAAATGGAGTGGCACACATGGGACTTTGGGGAGAAAACGCCGACCGAGACACACACCTAGCAAAATGGTTCATCAGATGCAACACCAAAATCAGAGTATTGGCCCCCAAAAATAAATTAATTAATAAGTGGCATTTGTCAGCACCAGACGGACCTTACAAAATTTCCTAAAGGTTGTATTTTAAATAGAGAGCCACAACAGCAGCAGAGAGAGCGGGCTGAAATTAATACCTTTGCTGACATTAGCCAGAAGCCCACCCAGATGTGGGCATTTCCAGAGTAAAGCAAACCTGAAAAGCTGAAAATGCTCCACATGTTATAAAGTAGATGGAGGGAACACAGAGTGTAGTTACAGAACTTCCAAAAGGAAAGGAAGTCAGAATGAATTTGAAATAGATCATCCTGCTTCAAACTTCAGAAAAATACAATAAATTACCGAGTAACCTCAAAGAAAACCAATAAACTGCCTCATCAAAATTTAAAGTGACAGCAGTCAGTTCACACCCACGGGTAATCATAAAAGTAGAACAAGAATTAAAGGGTGGAAAATAGATATGCAATGATAAGAAAAAGAAGCAGGAGAAGCAATACTAAATTCTACTAAAATAGACTTGATGCCACAAACTAGCAAAGGAGACCAAGAAGAACGCTTCAGAATGATGACAGGGTTCACTGAACAAGAGGTCATAGTCATAACGAACAGAGAAGCACCAAGGGAAAAACCTCAAAATATATACATTGAGGTTTTTTTTTCAAGTTTCAGATGTTTATTATTCAGTGTAAATTCCAACATGACACACCAACATGATTTCATGCATTTAGGAGTTAATGAAATCCTGGCCACGTGGAACATTGTGCGCATTAACTTCTGGAAGACCTTCATTCTAAGCAGCTTTTGGGGAAAACATTTCATTTAGAAATCAGGGCCTTCTTTCTTCAGTTTGCTGTAATCCGTATTCACAGCAAAGAACTTATATTGTTCATTGGGGCCAAGTTTACTGCATGGCTCTGGGTTATTCTTTCTGTCCCAACTGACATCTGGATGAAAGAATGCCAGACGCATGACATACAGTGCAGCTCCAATAAACAGGAAGAGAGGCATCAAACTCGGGTGCTTCTTGGCCTGACCGAGGATCTGGCGGAGCATGTTTGCGGCTTTGGTCTCGGGTCCGGAAGGAGAAAGCAAACTGGCAGACCCAGGAGCGAGGACTGCCTACATTGAGTTTTAGCAGAAACTGACAACTCCATAATAACATATCGAATAAACAAACAACAACCCCGCACTGCCATGGAGTTGACCTCCAACTCCCAGCGACTCCAGAGGGGAGAGTAGAAGTGTCGTCCCTCCAGGCTCCTGCCACAGCAGTGTAGGACACTTCAATACACACCTTCCGTGGAGCCTGCAACACCTGGAAATAAACTCGACAGACACACAGGAACTGAGGCATGCAAGTGGCCAGTTTCACCTCGCAGACTGGGGACCTCCTCCGAGAAGACAATGAAAGCAAAAATCAGAGCGCAGAAGAATCAAACCTTTTTGTTCACCAAATAACTTGATCGAGAAAAGCCACCTAGAGATGAGGACTGCCCAAAGAACAAAGAAATCTGTCTCAAAAGAACTGTGAGAATGCTCCTTTAGAAGTGAGAAGGGCGAGACTTGGTCTCAGGTACTTTGGACATGTTCTCAGGAGCGCCCCCACAGGCCCCGGAGAAGAGCATCATGCGTGGTAGAGCGGAGAGCAGCGACAGAGCCCTGGACGGGACAGACGGGCACGGTGGCTGCAACCATGTACTCCAACCTGAGAACGGATGTGAGGACAGCCAGGACCAGCGGTGTGTCGTGCCATGGCGCGTGGGGGCACTAGGACCCAGGCCTATGCCACAGTCTATTATTTGAAACATTTCAGATCATTGTACAACTTAACAATATACAAATGCCTAAGGAAAGCGAGCAGAAACCTTCAAATAGGTGCTTACCCTTTTGTTTTTATGAATGAAAAAAAAAAAGTGAAGATAGACTTTGTTGAGGTATGGAAGGACTTTGGGGAAGGGACTGTGTTTAACATCTTAAATAGAAAGAAGCAGAGAGCCCAGCTCTCCAGGAACTTTATTCCCTGAGAATCGGGTATCTTCTGAGAATAGCCGGAATCCTCTGATGCTAAAGTTTGCTCTCGGGGTGGGGCACAGCAGTCTACTCCGACTCCCACATTCGGCCCCACTCACAAGGCCTCACGCTTTGCCCTCCTACACCGCCCTGGGCAGTTAGGAAGCCCCAGATGCCCTGCTGGAGGGAGGAAGATGAAGCTGCCTGCAGTGTGCTTGGAGGCCCGAGGGCCGGCCGGTCAGCTCTGGCGTACACAATCGCTGAGTTGGGATGGACTTGACAGCCCAGAGTTGAGCTTTTCAGTAACTTTTCTCTTAGTAACGAGAGAGGCTCGAGGGCCCTACAGGACACACCACAGGAGAGCCGTCCAGAGAGCACACTGCAGCTGCCCTGAGGGGGACCCCAACCCATCCCAGGCCATCCCATACTGCTGCCTAAATCCAGAGGGCATATGGGGGTTCTGAGGTCGTTCACTGCCTCGGGGGCTGCCCTGCCCTGTCTGAATTCTGAGAGGTCACTGACACAGGGCAGTGATGTCCAGATGACATAATAGGTGGGGGGTGTCTTCCCCCCCTCTCACTTCCTGAGGGAGAAGCAGTCACCATCAACATCTTCCTGAGGCCTCCTCTCTAGCCTGCCCTAACGTCAGCCCTTTCCAGGGTACTTTCCCGGAACCTGTAGGGAGAGTGGGAGGGCGGGGAGGCCAGCGGCCCACTCACCTGCTCCTTGTTCATGTCCTCGGGAGCGAGCCCATCAACAACTGGGGTGCCTTTGGCTTTGCCTTTCTTTCCTTTCTTTTTGGGTGCCTGTGATTCAATGCAGGGAAAGGGGAAGTCAGCATCTAGAGGCCCTGCCTCTTGGCCAGCTCCAAGGGAGAGAGAGGAACCTCCATCACCACAGGAGGGCACTGATGCCACACTATGGGGCACGCACCTTCGGCCCTTCTGGAGAAATCAGAGGGAAGGGTCCCCTCTCAGACACATCTTTCCCCACTGAAAGGAGAGGAGGCGCCACCAAACACAACCCTTCCTGGTACAAGATGAACTCCTCTTGGTCTGTAGACAGAACTGACCTCTGGATGCAAAACCCACTTGCACTTAAAATGGAAAACTCCTCCAACCACACGGCCAAACTCCATGGGACTCGAGAGACGCTCAATGACCAGAGGGGAACCTTCCAGAAACCCACCCTTGAGGGTGCAGCAATCAGGGCTCCATCGCAAGGACCGCAGAATGGCACCGGTTTGAGGCTGTTTCGGAAGCAAGGGCAGGTCTGGCCAGTCCTCCAGGGTCTTTAGGAGTCAGCATCCACTCACTGGCAGGGAGTGTTTGTGGAATTTTCTAAACAGGAGTCCTGGGGGCCTACTGGTCACGTGTCCTTGCTGCAGACTGCAAGGTCGGCCGTTTGAAACAAGCAGTCACTCTGTGGGAGAAAGGCCTTCTCCTCCAGTAGGGAGTGACAGTCTGCAAATCTCACAGGGCCAGGGCTACCCTGTCCTGTAAGGCCACGATGAGTCGGAACCAACTCGAGGACAGTGAGTCTGGCCTGAACTTCCAAATGACAAATGCCTTCAAGGAGCACAGGCCAAGAGAACATCCAGTGGAGGGAGGGGTGTTCATGTCGGGGAGGGGGCGAAGATAGCAACCATGGAGGAATAACCCCCCTGACGGGGGTAAACACCAGGATAGCAGGGGTGGGGATAGAATGGGCAGTGTAAGACATGTGTATAATACAGTATGGATTCAAGAGGGTAGCAGGGCAAGCCAGAGAGGGGACAAAGGGAAGCTAATAACAAGGGGCTCAAGAAGAAAGATGATGCTTTGAAATTGTTAATGGCAACATTTATACATGTCCTCTTGACATAATGATGTAAGATAATACATTATTATAATGGGTTATATACACAAATTATCATACACACGTTATTATACACCATAATAATGGGTGTACGGATTGTGTATATGTAAGAGCCACCAATAAAATGATTTATTAATTTTTTTAATAAAGAGAACATCTGAGCTTCAGTGTCAGTGGTCCCTAGAGGCCCTGCTCACCTGAACATCTTCCAGCCCACACCCAGGACCCACCATCCTGACAGCTCAGGCCGAGTCCACGTTTCCCTGGGTCTCCATGTGTGTAACTTTCCCAAGATTGCAAAATTTTTCAGGTGAGAATTTTAGAAAACAAAGTGAAGCAAAAGAAAATAAAAATCATGCCCCGTTCCCACAAGCAAAGTACAAGCAAAGTCAGCGTAAGTACTTTTTTTTTTTTTTTTGGGGGGGGGGGGTGGTGGTTTGCCATCTCCACAATCTGCTCAACAACCCAGCCCCAAACCCCAAGTCCCCCTCCCCTTTCACAGCTCTCCTTAATTCATCTCTGAAGGTTCCAATCCTAGACGTCCTAGCCGTGGTGGGCGCCCCAGAGCCGCTGCTGCCCAGCCTGTCTTCCCAGGGGCCTCGTGTGCCCTGGGCGGGAGCTGTGAGGTGAGGCCCTGGCCCTGGCCCCAAGGCTGCCCCTCCAGGCTGGAATCCCCGAGGGCACATGCTGCCCCGGCCCTCGGTCTCGGCGTCTCCGAGGGACCCTGGGAAGGCTGTGAGGTGGCATCTGACAGCCCGATCGCTCGAGGCGGCCGGGGAGCTCAGAGCCGGGCCCGGAGCGCGCAGGTCGGGACCCCCATCCCAGATCCTGGTCGCACGGTCTCAGGACGCTCGGCTGAAGGCTCCGAGCCTGGCCTGGGGCTGGCAGCGTGCGCACAAGCCCCGTCCCGCCCTCCTCACCATGGCTCTGCAGAAGCCACGCCGCCGCCGCCGCCGCCGCCGCCGCCAAACCAGCGCGCCCGCACGCCGCGGCTGCGCGGTCTCCCGGCAACGCTCGGCGCGCAGAAGCGAAGTCTCGGGGATCTTCGCGAGACTCCGCCGGCGGAGCCGGGCGTGGCAGCAACAGGAGCGCGTCCCTAGCAACACGCTCCTGGCAACACGCTCCCGGAAGGAGCAGGCGGACGCCCAGCCCGGACGGCCCGATTGGCGAGACACCGCTGAACTCGGGTTGCTGCCAAACTCGAGGGAGGGGTTCCGGGGTCCTGAGGCCTGTGGGGGTGCCGCCGCGCCTATTCTAGCAGAAGCACCATGGACGGAGGGGCTTCGACTGCCTGGAACCAGCGCTCAGTGAAGAGGCAAGGGGCAGGCTGAGCTCCCGTGGCGTACGCGGTTGAGTGCGGGACTGCGGCCTGCGGAATTGGCGGTTCAAGCCCAGCGAGCGCTGGGTAGCGCCCACCACCACCGGAGGGCAGTGATGCCAGGAAAATTAAGTAAATAAATAAAAAGACGTAAGGAATAAAAGAGTGGGTGGGCAAGTGGCCCTTCATTAACAAGGTCCCGCTCTCTGTCCACATCAGATTCAGATTTCATTTTGAAATTAGGCCCCCTTGGGCTGCCGGGGCCCTGCCTGCCTAGGAGGGTGGGGAAAAGTGGTTTGGTTTCCATAAATCCTCCAGGGTGGGAGAAGGAAGGAGTGAACATTCGAGCTTAACGCCAGCGTTTGAAAATCAGCAGTCCATTTGGCTCCCGCCCCACGGCCAAGAGAAACCCTTACCAGAAACAACCCTGTTCTCCAGAGGAGGAATCCCTAGGGCTTGCAGACAGGTGCTACCAGAGAGCAAAAGAAGAGGTTAGTTCACCACACCCACAGTGGATTTCCCTATGAAATTTTCTTAGACATAAACAAACATCTCAAGGGAATGAATGTTGACCTGGTGCTGCAGGACGATCATCTCAGGGGACAGCAAGACCAAATGGCCTGAAGTAGTCCACAATGTAGACAATGTTCTACAAACTACATGGGTGACCAGTGACCCAAGTCTTAGAATACCCTAGGAGCCAGCTGAGGTGCTGCTATGTGTCTCATGTGCAAGTACCGCTCTCCCCCTGCCCTGTGCAAAGTAGGACACATGGAAACTACCCAGTGGACTGATGGACCACAGAGCCATCGGCCTCCACACCCCGAGACCAACAGACCTAGATCAGGGCTCTCAAACTCTTTAAACAGGGACCAGTCCACTGTCCCTCAGGCCGTTGGAGGGCCAGACTATAGCCAAAAAAACTATAAACCACTAGGCCCTGGTGGCGCAGTGGCTGTGTGAAGGACTGCAGCCCACAGGGTTGATGGTTCAAATCCAGCAGCAGCTCTCCAGGAACAAGGCTGGACTTTCTACTCCCACCAGGACAGTGCTGCCACAAATACATAATGAATAAATAAATAAATAAATAAATCTCACTGCGGGCCCGGGATGAGTTGGCTGCTGAGCAGGACAGCAGATAAATGTCCTTGGCGGGCCGCCTGTGACCCAAGAGCTGTAGTTTGAGGATCCCTGAACTAGATGGTGCCCAGCCACCACCCCAACTGCTCTGAAAAGGGTCACATTAGAGGGTCCTGGAGAGGGGAAGAGAAGGTGTAACAGAATTCGAAATCAAAATCATGAAAGAGGCCAGGCCCTCACCCTTCAGGTCTGGAAGTGAACACATCTCCATGCTAGAATGATCAACTGCACAGACTCGAAAGGCAGCATGTGCCCAAGGACAGAGTCCCCAGGGTTGAGAAAGTAGGAGTGAAAGCAGAAAATTTTCACAGGGAGAAAATGGGTTAGTGGTGCATCCATAGGGCTGCCATGAATGAGTTAAATCTGAGTGTGTGTGACCTGCTCAATGCAAAACCCTGGCCTGCTCTGTGTTGTTCTTTTAAGCAAGCGTCCCCTCTCCCACCTGTACCTACTTGTGAGGACGTACCGCCTATCACAAGGACACCACTTGTCCTGTGTTCTGGGGCCTCAGCCTCAGCATCTCCTCAAGCAGGCACTTCACAGTAGGTCTTGTTCTCCCATCTGTTTTCACCAGAGCAGATTTGTCTACCTTCCACGCTTGGAGAGCTGAGTGGAGGGACAGGATGTGAACAGTGACAAAGGCTTCTGGTGAGCTCTGGTGGCCCCTACAGTGCCTCAGTCCTCCAGTGCCCTGCTACAGATGGGTTCCGAGGCCACTGCGAGGAGTCTGGGACTTCCTGCTTGTCCACCAAACCCTGATTGTTCATAGAGAGAAGTAGTCAGTCTGGCGGAAGGATGGCCTAATGATTTACATGCAGCAGGCTCATGCCTCTTTGGTGAGGTCGGACTCCACTGGCAGGACAACCTCCTTCCCCAGAGACACGGGTTACCCAGAGTGGGTCTGGCAGGCAAGTCCCTGCAGCTGAGCAGCACAGGTGGCAAATGGGATCATGTCACGCTTTCACCAAGATCCAAGGTGCTAGGTGCCTCACAGTGATTGGCTTTTTGCTTAGAAGTCTGACTGTGAGCACGGTGTTAGAGAAGTAAGTGCAAAAAAATGCAAAAATAAATAAGAAAGAAATGCATGAAAAACGATTCCTTTCACAGAAGGTGAGCCATTCCCGTGACTCTCTCCCAGAAGATGACTGTGCAGAGTGTTCTGTTCACATCCTGGCGGCTGGCTGAATGAGAAGTGGGAACCCCGTTGCCATGCCTCCTGGATGCCAATGGGGTCCTCGTTTTTCCTACACTGACTCTGAGTCCAGAACTTTAGAAAGGGGCCTATTCCTTACTTGACTGCTCAGGACACTTGCGCGTATCACGCACGCTGAGTAGCTCAGAAAGCTGGCTGAACGGCACGTCGCTTCCTGCAGGACCCGGCTCAAACGCTGATCCACACAGACAGAGGCACTGGACACTTCGTCTAACGTTTGACCAACATGGCCAACCTGAGCCTGCCCTGTCAGCACCCCGGGGACCTGGGTGACACACACAAATGTGTTTAAAAAGACTTGGACTCATCTTTCTTTGAGAGAGAAAGAGCAATGTGTGCACAAATTAAATTAAATAGGAAGTGCATAACATTCAATTACAGATAGCCCCGTGGTGGGAGGTTAGCTATAAAAGAAACAGGATTGGTGATGAGCTGGAAATGGGACCCTCTGAGCAAAGGGCCCCTCCACTGACTCCTTAGCCTTCTACGGGTGCGGATTGCTCTCCAGCTGGAGCTGCCTGCCCCCCTGGAACGACTCCAGCCTGTTTAATAAGCTAGAGGGGAAAGAGTCAGTCCCGTGGATGGGAGTCTTGGGGCAGACACTTGACCTGAGCCCGTGTCCAGTGTACCCTCACTGTTCATTACCAGGTGTCTGGGGCCTCAAAAGGCTGGTCAGCAGACATCCAGGACACAGGCAGCTGGTGTCTGCTCAGCTGAGCGTAGAAGTGGAGAAGGAAGTGCAACGTGTGGTCCCCAGAACAAGCACCCCCTTTGCCATGAGACCAGAAGAACTGCGTAGTGCCCCGCTCTGGTGAGTGAATATTTCACAGGAAATTCGTGATTTAAAGATTTTAGTTGTGATGTGATGATGATGATGTGTGAAACAGAGAGATAGGAAGAGACAAAGAGAAAACAGGGTCTAAAAATCTCCAGCTGTATGTTTTCTGAAGGCATGATTGCTGCATAAAACCCTGGAACCGACTTAAACTCTGAAGCAGTGCTACCCCGGTGTCTTCTTGGATGCTACTGAAGCTCTGTCGAGGACACCTGAGGGGCAGGAAAGGGGGCGTGCCGGCTGGGGGTTTCCAGGGGAGGAGGAGGTCGCCGAGGCGAGTTCCCTTAGGCTTGGGGTCCGCGGGTGCGGGAAAGAAGGGTCCTGGGGAGTTGCGAGGGCGGGGTCCGCAGTGGGGGTGGGGGAGGTCCATGCGCTGGGTCCCGGGGTCGGCAGGGGGCGCACGCGGGCGGGGCGGGGCCGCACCTGTCCCGACGGGCAGGGGGGAGTCGGGGCAGAGCCCCAGCAGCAGCTGCGCCCCGCCCCGCGGGCTCCTCCGCGGCCGCTGCCCCCCGCCCGCCGCCCCGATGCGCTGCGCCGGGAGCCCAGGCCGAGCGCAAGCCGCCGCCGCCGCCGCCGCCGCCGCCGCCGCAGGGCCGCCTGGGCCCCGCCGGCCGCATGGAGCCCCTGGAAAGCGCTGGCCCGCGAGGTGAGTGCGTCCGGGACCCCGGCCCGCGGTGCCCTCTGTCCGACTGGTGGTCGCCGGGCCGGGGAGCCTGCTGTCCAGGACGCACGTCCCAGGCGCGACCCCCGCCACCGTGGGTGGAGCTGGGAGCCCAGACTCCGTCCCCCCAGGCCGGGTCCCCTGCATTTCCTCCGGACCCTTGCCCTGCCACTCCAGAGGGCGGGGGGGTGGGGGGGGGGAGGGGAAGGGCGGCGGTCCGGTCAGGTTCGGCTGCGGAGGACCAGGCTGCCGCCGGCTGGGCTGCCAGTCCGCTTTGTTCGCTGGGGCTTGGAGGGAGGGGGAGACCGGGCCGGGGGCCTGCGGGGTACCGGGAACGCTGCCTGGAGCGCCTCCTCGCCTCCTGTGGCCCCCACCCGACAGGGAGGCTGATGATGGGAGGGAAGCCCCTCCCTCAGGGCTTTTCTCAAGGGTTTGCGGGGTGCGTGGCCAAGGCACTTTGCTCCCGACTGCTGTCCCCTCCACTACCCGCCTCCCCCGCGATGGCCAAACCCCGTCCCCAAGCCAATGGGGCAAGCTGGGCACGCAGGGCAGATGTGGGCCTACTTGCCCTCCACTGGCCCCCACCTTCTCTGAACCCAAAGGCCGGCTCTGCCCAAGAGAACAGAGATCCGGTCTGTGTTAGATAATGGCCTGGGACGCCTCTCCTGGCCTTCCTTGGGCAGGGAGGGGGATGCACACCTAGGACTTGGGGGTGTGGGCTTCTTCCTTGTATTATTTGTGCCCAGACCACTCTGTGAAGTTGGGGTCTTCTGGAGAGCAAGGACTCGGGGAGTTTACACCTCGATCAGTCAGCTCCCTTCACCAAGCTACATGGGTGGCCTGGGGCCTTGGGAGTCCCTCCCGGCTGGGGCCCCATCCCCAGAGTGCTCTTTGTCCTAGGCGCCCCTCCTCTTCTGGTCTCTTGAGCCCATGTGATGGACGGTCTGAGTCTGGCTTTGGAAGCCGTTTCTTAAAGCTGTGGTTCTCAACCTTTCTAACGCCACAGCTCTTTCTTACAGTCCCTCATGTGGTGGCGAACTCCCAACCATAAAGTTATTTTCGTTGCTGCTTCATCACTGTAATTTTGCTATGGTTATGGGGCAACCCCTGTGAAAGGATCATTTGACCCCCCAAACGAGTCGTGACCTACCGGTTGAGAGCTACTGCCTTAGAGGGTCTAAAAGGGTTAACAGGGAAATCTGGTGGTGGTAGTTTGACTTTTGGGAGGACATGCCTAAGCCCCAGCTCCTGGCCCAACCAAGCCACACGAGTGCTCTCACCCTGAGGTGTCTCACCGGGAACTCCGAGAGGCGTGGGCTCAGTAAGCAGGGCTGCAGCACCTGAGGACACGAGCGAGTCTGTGATCGTCTCACTCACCTGGTTGACTGGGAAGAGTTGCCGAGAGATCAGAGGGCAGTCCGCCAGGAGCAGGCAGGCACTGGTGTCTTTGGAAACCCAGTGCCCCCTCAGAAAGACCTGAAGCCCCATGGGGGAGAGTTGTTGGCTGTGGCCCTGCCCTCAGGCAGCTGGGGGTCTCAAATTTCAATAACCTGGAAACACAGGGTGTGGATGGGGTGCAGGGGCATGAGGAGTAAGGTCCTGGGGAAAGAATGTAGATGTCCCCACCCTTGTGACCATCTCCCCTCCCCACATAACTTTATTTTTTCATGGCACATGCTCGTTCATTCACAGGTCATACTCAGGGCAGGCCCTGGCACAGATGTGCCGAAAAAGTAGGCCATCCAACTGGCATAGTTCAGCAGGTGACGCCACGGCACCCCAGGGGAGGGGTGACACCGAAGCGCCCCAACTTACCTCTGCAGTGCTGGGAAGTCAGGCTGGTGTGGCAAGTCCGGGCCTGGCTTCTTGATAACTGCCCAACTACCTCTTAGAGACCTGAGCCTGGGGACCCAGGCAGAGTGACAGCCTGGTCACGCCATCCCAGCTGGAAAGTGAGTGTGGTGTGCTGTGCTTCACACACACACACACACAGCCATCGAGTCAGTTTCAAGTCCGAGCAACTTGTAGGACAGGGTGCAACTGCTCCCACAGGACTGCTGAGGTCGTAAATCTCTTCAGAAACCAATGGCCTCGTTTCTCTCAGAGCAACAGGTGGATTTGAACCGCCAACCTGTCAACAGCCCAATGCTTAACCCACTGCGCTGCCAACATGGCACTCTCCTGCCTGTTTCCACTGAGGTTTTCTGAGACATGGTTCACATACAACCCAACCCTCTGAAGTGCGCAACCGGTGGTATTTAATACATTGTTACGTAACCATAACCTATCGCATTCCAGAGCATTCTCATCACCCCCAAACGAAACACCCTCATGTAAGGTCACTCCCCACTTGCACCTCACACAGCCTCTGCCCACCACTGCCAACCTACTAGCTATAGGTTCCACTCCTAACTTGAGGCTTGTCTCTCCCACACCCCGCCTCCTTCCCCCCCAGCAATAGCTGTGCCAGCCTGGCGTTCTGGTTTGGGCTTGGATGACTGCCCCTGTGTGAACTGGCCACATTTATTTACCTGTTCCCCAACTGGTGTTCATCTGTGCCATTTTTTTTTTCTGATTGGCCTGAGTAAGGCTTTTTGAAAAAGATCACTTCATTGGGGGCTCATACAACTTTTATCACAATCCATCCATTGTGTCAAGCATATTGGCACATTTATTGCCATCATCATTCTCAAGACATTTTCTTTCTACTTGAGCCCTTGGTATCAGTTCATTTTTTTCCCACCCTCACTCTCTCCCTAACCCTTGATAATTTATACATTATTTTTTCATGTCTTACACTGTCCAATACATCCCTTCACCCACTTTTCTGTTGTTCATCGCCCAGGTAGGGGGTTAGATGTAGATTCTTGTATCGGTTCCCTCTTTCTACTCCACTTTCCCTTTACTCTCCTGGTATGGCTACTCTCATTATTGGTCCTGAGGGGTTTATCTGCCCTGGATTCCCTGTGTTTCCAGCACTCACCTGCAGCAGTGTATATCCTCTCGTCTAGCCAGATTTATAAGGCGGAATTGGGATCATGATAGTGGAGAGGAGGAAGCACTCAAGAAATAGAAGAGTAAAAAAAAGAACTACAGGAAAGTTATTCATGTATCTATTTGGAAAGTTGACTTTCATCATTGCTACACTGCACCCTGACTGGCTTGTCTCCTCCCCACTGAACAGTGCTTTTATGAGATCCGGTGCGTATTTTTGTATGGCTATGTTCTCGTCTGTATCGCTGTGTATGGGGGACAGCGTGGCTGGACCCCGTGCTGACTTTCCTGGGCCCAGGTCTGCCTAGTGCAGTCAGCATGGTACCTGACGGCAGAGGTGCCACAGCACAGCCCCTCTGTCTCAGCTGCACCAGGTGCTGCAGCCTTGGGCCACCGAGTGTCCCATGAGTCTGCACTGCAGCTTGCAGGGCCCTGGGTCAGTGCGCTCTGGACAGGACAGAGGCCATTGCTGAAGAAGCCCATTTTGACATTTTCCACGGCCCAGTCCCTCAGGCAGTGCTGCATCCTCATGGACCTGGCAGGTCTGCAACCAGCCACCTCCCAGAGGCTTCATCTGTGGGGAGGGAGGGTGCCTGTCCCGCTCACCTGCCTCTGCTAGGAAGGAAGGTGTCCTTGCTGGCTGGTGTAACCCAACCCTCGCGCCACAGCTGGAAAGCTCCCTTTAATCTCCAGCCAAGGGGCAAGGAGCTTTGTCCTCACACCTGCCCCCACCCAGCCTGTGCTGACCAGATTGTCACAGTGGGTGGGGGCAAACTTGGAGCTACACTAGGACCGGCCCCAGCTCTCTGGGAGAACCAACACCCCAGCCCCATGGGGGGTGGTGTGTGTGTGTGTGTGTGTGTTTGTGTATGTGTGCAGGCTGAAGAACCCCCAGCCACAAGCTCCCCAGTGCCTGCCATCTTCTTGGGTACAGCGAATTGTGCTGGCTGCTAAAATTACCCATGACCTGGGTTACCGGCCTTCACCCCACATCTCTGACACCCCCCACCTTCCTGACACCAGCCTGCCTCATGGACAGTCTGACCCAGGCCATGGTTCTAAACAGCAATCCTGGTGGGCAGAATAATGCAGCCGGCCAAGGGCAGGCACTGGAGGGAGAGTTAGGAATGGTGCATGGAAACGGATAGCTAGGGTGGGGGGGCTGAAGGGGTTCTGGGGGGGTTTTAAGCATGGACTGCCAGGTCACAGCCCAGGTGTGAGAAACAGGAATAGGTGACGGGATTTGTGGGTAAAGGATGTGCCCCTGAGGAGACTGGGTGCTCCTGGAAGGGCTGTGGGCAGGGCAGGCTGCAGGGGCCCCGGGCCTGTGAGGGGACCGCCCTCCCAGAGACTGTGGTATGGAGAGGTGGCTTCCTGCCTCTTGCCAAGAAAGTGTGTCAAGTTTTTCAAACAGGTCTATTCCAGCTTTGAAGCCATCTACCCAGCAGTGAACTCCTGGGGTGCCCTGCTCAACAGCCTGTTTGCTACCTTTCTCTGCAAAAGAGGCTAGTTTGAATTTAGATGCTTATGGCCTAAGGCTGAAGCATGTGGCCAGGGTGCAGGGGTGAGACAAGAGTGCCGGCTGTGCTGCTTGCCCTCCTCACCCCCCAGCTGTTCTGAATTTAGACCCAACAGATCTTTGCAGAAGCCAGTTGGCAGGAGGGGAGGAGGTGTCTCCTCTCTGGGTAGGGTTGTGCTGGACAGACGTGTGGGAATCTGCAAGTGCCACCCTCACTGGTCATGGAGGTACAATGCTGGCACCCAACTCCCCGTGCCCATTCTCTCCACTGCGAGGCCGTCACATGGCCTAGGAGGCAGCTGCTTCCTGACACTTGTCTGGGGTCCAGGCTGAGGGACCTCACGACTGGTCACCCCTGAGAGCTACCCAGAAGCATCAGTAGGGCCCAAATCTAAAGTCCTGACCCAGCGATCCAGGTGGGCATGTGTGGCCATCCCTCCCTTAGGCCTTGCACCCTAAGTAGACAAGTGCTCTTCTTTGACTTTGCATCTGGGGCAGACCTGGCGTCCCCTGGAGGCAGCACCCTTCATCTTTGCTTTCAGAGCTCATTAAGGAGGTGGAGGTGCCCCAGGCTACCCTGGGTGTCCAAACCCATGGCACAGGGGGAGGCTGCCACACACCTGCAGCTGAGGACGACGTGGGCATCCCCATACCTGCACCGGGGCTCCTGCAGGTCACAGAGCGGAGGCGTAAGTAGGTCCAACCTGCCCACCCCACAGGGTCCTGATGAGCTCATTGGGGACTAGAGCCCACCTCCTGCCCCAATGTCCCCTCCTGGGTGGGCACCTACGTTGGAGTGAGGAAGGGTGAGGTCCCCCCAGCCCTGGGCCCCAGATACTCTTGCTGAGCATGGGCACAGGGGCCGAGGGTGATGCCCACCTGCCCCACAGAGCCCCTGAGCAGCGTCTCCTCGCTGGAGGTGCACTTTGACCTCCTGGACCTCACAGAGTTGACAGACATGTCGGACCAAGAGCTGGCCGAGGTCTTCGCTGACTCGGACGACGAGAACCTCGCCAACGACCCCCCAGCAGGTGTGGTCCTTGGGGAAGCGTGGCATGTGGAGGGGTCGGGAGGTTTAGAGCTGTGGGGAACCGTGAACATGTGAGGGCGAGCTCGGAGGAGACAGCAGTCACTGTTTCTGAACACTGCCTGCCTCGGTTCTGTGTCCTTCCCTGTGGCTGACCCTGCACACCTGTGGTCACCTCCTGCCTCAACTCTCCCATTGGAGCCAGAGAAGCAAGGTCACCGGGTGTGGGCCTGCTACAGCCTCCTAACCCTCCACCTGGCCTCCGAGCCTTGACTCAGTTTCCCTCTTGAAGGGGCTTCAAAATCCAAGGGACAGAGAAGGTTCCTGGAGCGGTGACGGGACCCACCACCTCTCATCCCTTACTGAGGGTGCCTGGGAGGCACAGGACGCCACAAGCAGGGCCAGCGGAGGGAAGAGGGCTGGTTTAGTCCCCACCCTTGCCCAGCTCAACGCCTGCCAATTCCTAACAGCCCAAGGGTCTGGGCTGTGTCCAGCCCATTGTTGCAGTGGGGGAGGGGGCGCTCGAGCTCAGGCCACTGCCATAGTCACCCCACCTCCTGTGCACCAAGCAGGGCAGAGTGGACCCTCCTTAGGCCTGAAGGCTGATTGCCCCCTTGAGAAGGGTCCTGATAGCCACACTGACCCCTGCTCCTTACGTCCCCCTCCAGGTCTGCACCCACAGCCCCGGCCCGGCTGCCTCCGCTCCCCATCCTGGACCAGGGTACGGGTGGAGCAGAGCCGTGAAAAGCCCCCTGGCGAGCTGGAACGGCCCACCACCACCAAGGACACTCTGCTCACCGTGGACAGGCCCAAGGAGGACTGAATCCCCTGACCGCCGCAGGTGCACTGGCCCTGAGACAGACGGACAATGGGCAGTAGTAGCTCCTGGCCCTCCCCTTCGACCCAACCCAGTCCCTGGGTCTCTGAAGCACAAGACCAGCCGCTGGCCTTACTGAGCCCCAACCGGTGCCAAGGCCCCCAGTCTGCACCTTGGCTCCGCCCTCACTCAGGGCCACGGAATGACCAGGGAGAACGGCTAGGGGGGCTGGACTCAGCAGCTATTGTGTGGTTAATCATCTACAAAATTCCATCTGCAGGGCCGAGTTCTCGTCTGTCTTTGGCTTCCAGTGGGGAGGGCCCCTCACTGAGCCCCAGGCATGTGACCTCATGTGTCCCACCATGTGCTGGGGACTCCTGGGGACCCCCATTCCCCATTCGTCTTCCACAAGCTGCCCAGCTCGCACCCCCACCCCTACCCCCACCTGAGACACAGGCAGCAAGGACACACAGCTCAAACACCACTACCACCTTGGGTCCAGCCAATGGTGGGAAAGAGAAAGGCTGGCAGGCCACCTCCTCATCAGGTCTATGGGAAAGGCACACACCTGGCAGGCCACACATGGTCTACCGCCATACCAAAGCATGCCCAGAGCAGTCACCCCTGCCGGCAGCCTGCCCCCACCCCAATTTAGGGGTCTGGCTGCCTGCCGTCTGCCTCTGCACCCGCCAGTCTGACAGCTGCAGGGAGGGTGATGGCGCCTGGCCCCAGTGCTCCTTCTGCTGTGGCTGCAGGGCCAGCTGCAGAGCCCCCCCCCCCCCCTTGCAGGCAGCTGAGTGGGCCTTCCCCTTCTAAGGGGAGGGGGGCGGGGGCAATTGTCCTAGAAGGCAAGGAGACTGCCCCTTGTCTCTGGAAGGGTCTGGTGACGTGACTGCCTGCCCCACCTGGCAAGCGCTCCCTGCTGCAACCGCTCCTGCCACCCTTCTCTCTCATTCTCTCTCTCGGGATTAAAGTGTAGCCTTGTCCACGCATGTGCCCGTCTCCTTTATGGAACTGGAGGGTCAGGCTGGGGGTGGGGTGGGGGTGTACTGGTGCAGCGCCTGACGCAGACACCCTCCTGGGGACGCTGTGTGCAGGCTGCACGGATCCAGGTCACATTCTGGGGAAGAGCGCCCTGGATTTCGAGTCCCCAGGGGGAGCGAGGTACTCGGCTAGGCTTGCCGGTCAGCACCTGCAGGAATGTGTGGGCAGTGACAAAACAGCATCAGCAATGAACACTTTACCAAGAGTGGAAAGCATGAGCATCCCAGATTGGAGATTCTATTTCTGAGGTTCTGAGGCAAATGACAAACTGCTTGGAGAATTTAAGGCAACACTGCAGTGTCCGAGTTCTGGTCCCGGGAAGAGGTGAGGGGTGTGAGCCAAGTCGCCCCATACCTTGACCCGTAGTCAGTGTCCCATGACAACCACCAAGGGCTCCCTAGGAGACACGTGCATGCAGTGGAGGCGGCGCTTCCTCCCCCGCCCCACCAGAGCGCTCCCAGGACAGGCCCACCCGCAGATAGCATCCATGTCACACCCCAGCCACGCCCAAACAGCACCCAACGGGCCAGCTTCCTGAGAAGTTGGGGCTCCTCAGGCACCTGGTGAGCTCCACAGGGCTGGCTGACCACTGTCCTTTGTGGTTACCTAGAAAGTGTCCAGCTCCCGTCCCTGTCCCAGTCACACCCCGGAGCCGTGCTGAAGGCCGCTGGTGGGCTGACACCCACTTCCCCTAGTAGGCCTGCTTTTCGCAGAGGTTCAGAGCATGGCCCGCCCCCAGCACAGTTCACTGGGAAATCCCGAGCCCAACTCCACCAGATGCCAAGCCCCACAGCACAGCAGAGTGTCCAGGAACAGAAAGTCTGTGGCTGAGCGCCTCAGAGGGCAGGCTGAGCGGGGACCACGGTTTAATGTGCGTCAGAGGCTCGGGGTCGAGGCCGCGGCGGAGCCACTGGGCTACACAGGCCTCTCTTGCACCCGGCCCTCTGCCTGTCCCTCGGGCCGCTCCTGGTTCCAGTCCTTCAGCCCCTCAGGGAGGGACGTGTCCTCCTCCAGGCTGCCGGTGCCTTCCACAAACTCCTCATAAGTGGACTTCTCCGCAAAGGGCCGCGGGCCCAGCAGTTCCACCATGTCTGCCTTCTCTAGGACCTCCTTCTCCAGGAGTCGCTGCCCTACCTGGGCAACACAACACACACAGTCAGCACCGAGTCGCTGGAAGGGGCCATCCACGCCTCTGTCAGTCCTGGCCGCCCGGGAACACCTCCCTCAGGCCGAGCCCCTCCAGCCACTTGCCTTCTCCACCTGCTCGCGACAGCGCGTCAGCAGCTCCAGGGTCCGAGCATGGGCCTGGCTGATGAGCTGCCGCACCTCCTCGTCGATGAGCTGGGCTGTGGCCTCGCTGTAGGGCTTCTCCACCAGGGTCCCACCCTGCCGCGGGAGGTCAAAGGACACCTGGCCCAGCTTCTCACTCATCCCAAACTGGACGATCTGGAAGCGCCCGAGAACTAGGTGAGCCCGCAGCCCATACCACGCACCTGGAACACCTGCCCACACCTGGGGTGACGCCATCCTCGGTGATGCCTCCCGCCTGCCCTGCTGCCGCACCTGTGCATAGGCACTCTGTGTGACCTTCCGCAGGTCGTCCTGAGCCCCTGTGGTGATCCGTCCAAAGAAGAGCTGCTCGGCGACCCTGCCCCCCAGCAGCATGCACATGCGGTCGAAGAGCTGCTCGCGGGTGTACAGGTACTGCTCACGGGGCAGGTACTGCGCATAGCCCAGCCCCTTCCCCCGGGGGATGATGGACACCTGCAAGAAGCAGCCAGGGCCCGGGCCGCTGTCACACCCAGCCCCGTGGGCACACAGGCCACCCTGTGGAAGGCACCCGGAGAGCACCAGCCCCTCAGGCAGCACAGAACCACCGTCATCAGGAGGAGGGGACCAGAGGGTACGGTGGGGCAGAGCTGAGAGGGACGGGGGGGACCTCAAGGAGGAGAGGGCATGGGGTGAGCAGTTTCAGGGAGCCGACCTTGAGGAGAGGGTCTGCATGCTCCAGAAACCAGCCCACCACGGCATGCCCAGCCTCGTGGTAGGCCACGGTCGCCTTCTCGCTGGGCTGCAGGATCTGCGTCTTTTTCTCCAGCCCTGAAAACAGGCCCCCGTGAGCCAGGGGTGGAACAGGAGGGGGGGGGGCGGTCAGGAAGGGGACCCTGGCCTATCACACTCATGCCAAGTTCCAGGGAGCCTCCCCCCAACACCAGTGCCTGATCCGAGGGCACGGGCTGCAGTCCTGTGAGAACAGGTTGTGTGAAGTGTTCAGGAGACACCCGAGAGGCCCCCACAGTCCCAGAGGATGCTGCCAGAAGGCTGGATGGAGGCGGATGACGGGTGAGGTGAGGGCAAGCACATCTTGCTGACCGCCTGACCCAGGGACTCAAAGCCCAACAAGCAAAGCAGCCATGGGGCGGGGCAGTTAGGCTCAGCTCAGCTGAATGGACATTCAGGGAGCCTTCCTGTAGACCCATGTGGGGGGGGGGAGAGCGGGGGGGCCCTCTCTGGAGGTTGGAAATGCTTCTCTGCCCCCGACCACTCTCACCCGCTGACCCACCTCAGGGTAACACAGGTGTTCTGGTCTGGCCCTGGGAGACCCTCGCTGGCTGAGGTTGGGGCGCTGTGAGGGCAGGGTTCAGGCTGCACCATGGGGGCCCAATTCACCGCGGTCAGTAGCAACACCATCCTAGGATACTGCCCGGCCCCAAGCCTCCAGCATAGCTGACCTTTTATCCAGCTCTCACAGCAGCCCTATCTGGAGGTCGCACTGGAGGTCTCGGGTGGAAATCAGGCCCAGACCCTGTGTGCAGACATAGGGCTTGGCACTCACCTCCTAGGACCCGCTCGATGGCCTGCTCAAAGTGCTTCTCCTGCACACAGGGGCTCAAGTGGCGGGCGGCGATCAGGGCTGCCTCGTTGCAGACATTGGAGATGTCGGCCCCTGCTCGTGGAAGAAAGCTGGTGTCAGCCCTGACCTCGGGATTGGGCCCTGCTCCCTCCCCCTGAAAACCAGGCTGCCAGCAAGCAGCCCCCCAGAACCTGACTGAGGCTCAGGGCTCCCCCACAGCACAGGCTGGGGCCTCAGGGCACCGAGAAGGGAGCCGACTGAGGCTTTACTTGAAAAGAAAGGAAATGGGAGCTCCAGCAGCAGCAGCAGCAGCAGGAAGGAGCGTGGCATGTCCCTGTGGCACCAAGTTCTCAGGGAAGGTCGAGGGGCCAGGAGTCCCGCGGGCAGGCACCCTTGGGCTGCAGACAAGCCGTGAGGGCCATGACGTCCCCAAGGGAATTCACGTTCTGGGGACCGGGAGCACCTGTGAAGCCCGGGGTGTGTGCAGCCAGCTTCCTCGCCAGAGCGTCCTTGCTTAGGCTCTCGTCCAGTTTCAGTGGCCGCAAGTGGACCTTGAAGATGGAGGACCTGCCTTTGATGTCGGGGGGTCCTGGAAGAGAGGCAGGCACCCAGGGCCACGTCAGTGTGGGAGGGTGGGGGCGGTGCCCACCATCTGCTCCCAGGGCCTTCAGTAGGGTCATCCAAGCATGGCATGGGTGCCAGAGGCAGGAACAGGGTAGGAGGGTCCTGGAGCAGGAAGCAGGGCAGAACTAATGCAGTCCCCAGGAAACAGCACCCCAAAAGCTCCCTAAACTCACCCAGACTGACTGCCATCCAGTCAATGCCCACTCACAGGGCTGCTAGAGGAAGGAGCAGACCTGCCCCATGGGTTTCAAAGGCTCACTTTCCTCCCCATGCAACAGCCAGTGGTTTTGAACTGCTGACCTTGCAGTTGCAGCCTAAAGAACGACCACCATACCACCAGGTGCCTCACATCCTGGCTCATGTGAAGTCTGCATTCCCAAGGCCACCACCTGGCCCCAAGACCTTCCCCAGCAGAGTCCCCGGGGAAGGACTGTTTACAAGCACACAGGTACGGGACCCGGAGGGCTCGGGTACAGGCTAAGGGACCACCTTTCTCTCCCAGGTTATGCAGAAAAGTTTCCCGAGAGCATTCTGGAGAATCCAGCAGCAACACCAGACCCAACCAGGCACCTGAGGACTCTCCTTCTTTGAGGATGTCACCAGTCACCTTTCAGGTAGTGCCTCAGCCAGCAGCCCGCCCACTGGAGGGAACAAGAGCAAGACAAGTCCCAAAGGCAGATACCGATGTAAATCTGCCGGTCAAAGCGTCCTGGGCGCGTCAGGGCAGGGTCGAGGATGTCTGGGCGGTTGGTGCCAGCGAGCACGACGACGTTGGTGGAAGAGTTGAACCCTGGGCACAGAGAGGCAGGGGGCCACCTGAGCAGGCCGTGGGCCAAAGTCCCTAGACACCTGCCCACCCCACCCCCACCTGCAGGTGCATCCCACACACTTGCACCTGTCCTCCCAGAGCTGCCCCACTCTCCCTGGCTCCGAATGTTGGGGGGTGGGGGAGGAAGATGAGATACCTGCCCAGAACTAGACTTGAGTGACCACCTTGCAGTGCCCATTGCACCACGGCACCAAGGGCTAGCTGGGGGCCCTGCTGGGCCGAAGGGAGGGCAGACTCGCTCATCCTGGACACAGCCCTTGGGGCTGCATTCATCTCTTACTTTCCCTGTCATATTCTGGGACATTCCAGAACCACCGGGGCCTCCCCCCAGGGAGCGTCAGGTTGAGCCCACAGTCCACACTCACCGTCCATCTCCACAAGCATCTGGTTCAGCGTGTTCTCCTGCTCGCTCTGGCCCCCAAAATGCCCCCGGCCACGTTTCCTGCCAATCGCGTCGATCTCGTCGATGAATAAGATGCACGGAGCATTCTTCCTGGCCATCGCAAACATGTCTCGAACCTACAGCAGGGACCCAGAGGCTGTCTTGCCCAAATGCGGGTGGGACAAGCGCACTCCCAGCCCCGCCAGCGTGTTCCCTGCTCTCTGTGTCCCACTCCCACAGGGACCCATGCTAGTGCAGGACCCACACGCTGCGGCCACCAACAGCTGCTGCCGGCTGCAATCCACTCACCCTAGCTGGTCCAACGCCGACAAACATCTCCAGGAACTCCGACCCGTTGACGGTGATGAAGGGCACACTGGCTTCCCCTGCGGTCGCTTTGGCCAAGAGGGTCTTCCCGGTACCAGGAGGACCTGTGAGCATGGCGCCCTGGAACGGAAGCAGGGAGCAGGGCGTCCGTCTCCACGTAGGCCCACCCAAACTGTTTTCTCACACAGCTTGCTGGTGGGGTTCATTGGCTCAGCCTAAGACCTTGCCCAATCCTAGTCCAAGCAGGCTCCCAAGACAAGTTCACACGCTAGGACAGACACGCACAGGACGTGCAAGACCCCTGGACCTCACCCAGTGGGCGGGCAAACAGGCGAGTGACTTCTTCTTCTTCTTCTTTTTTTAAAAGTCGTTTTATTGGGGGCTTATAAACAGGCAAGCGATTTCTGAGGGAAAACTCCCAAGGTGGCACTGTGGGACCAAAGTGGGTGAATTGTCAGCTCTTCCAGGTCCTCCCCCTGGGGCTCAGCAATGCCACTGCCTTCCCTTCCCAGACAAAGACAAGATTTCTGAACAGGGCAGGTCAAAGCTTCCGTCCCCGGGTGACTTCAAGTGGGACGCCTCTTCAAGTGTGGCTTCATGGGCATCCGGAGCCCACAGCCCCACCCACCATGCGGAAGGGCTCTGCACCACAGGGTCAGGAGCCAGTCCGTCAGCAACGAGTGTCCCAGAAGAGGCCTGCTGATGGAATGTCTGGGCAGAAAATCCACAAGGAAACGTTCACAGTCACACACCGCTCTCCACTGCCCTGCGCAACCCTGGGGCATCGTCTCCCTGCCCAGCGGAAGACCCTTGGCCAAGGCACAAGGACTTGGCCCAGTTGGGAAGCTTCTCACCCTCTTTTTCTTTTTTTTGGGCATCACTGCTCTCCGGTGGTGGGAGTAGGAGGCCCAGCCCCAGTGCTGGAATTGAACCTCCGTCCCAGTGGGTCGCAGTCCTGCGCACAACCACTACGCCACCGGGGCTCAGTCCCACCCTCTTTTTCAAACACACTCCTGTTACAAGCACCTAAGGACTCTGAACTCCTCAAGGCACAGCCCTGTGCCCCAAGCTGATGAGGGAGTGACAGCTGTTCTTGGGCCTCGTCACCCTCCCTCCCTCCCTGTCACCCGCACAGCTGCCCACAGTCAGCAGTGCACACTCATGCTCGGGCCGGATACAGCCACCTGGGGCGAGGATGAGCCATCCACACCAAACTCTGGACCGACTCCCATTCAGAGGAGGGGCTGCGTGCAGCTCCAGGTAGGACTAGACTCACGTCAGGTGAACACACATGCCCTCCCAGTGGCAGGGGTCCCAGACCTTCCCATCCATTGCACACAGCAACTCCAGGGCACCGGATGCCAGCTCTTCCCCTCGGGCCCGACAGGCCCTAACTGCGGCATGCTGGGGCAGAGCTGAAGCTGTGGGAAGCTGGCCAGCCCAGCTCTCCACGTGCAGGCCTAGGTAGGCTGCAGTCCGTACCTTGGGGATTTTGGCTCCTAAGTCTTGATATTGCTTGGGGTTTTTCAGGAAGTTCACAAACTCCATGATCTCCAACTTGGCCTCTTCGCAGCCAGCTACGTCGGCAAAGCGCACGTCCACGCTGTTCTTTAGGATGCGGGCCGTCGTCTCTCCCACGCTGAAGAGGCCCCCACCGCGCCCGCCGCGCCCGGCCCCCATGGGGCCCCTCCGCACGGCGTACAAGAGGATCCCCACCAGGAGCAGGGTGGGCACCAGGCTGCGAAGGAAGGAGCTGGGAAAGAAGAGAAACAGTGTCAGCGTGGCTCAGTGCACCTTCCTCAGACTGCGACGTCCACATACAGACTGGGATATTCCCCAGGGGCAGGGCTGCACTGTGGGGCAATGTCACGCTGGGCTGCCAGGCGAGAGTGCGGTAGCCACAACGATGCCATGCCCTCTGCAAGGTAACGGACCTCCTCCCGTTTCAGCTCTCCCCTCTCTTCTTTCTTAAGCCAAGGAGCACGTAGAGGCTGAAGGCTGAGGCCTCTTGTCCCATCCACCCACTGTCAACGTCACCTGTGCTCCAGAGCAAACCACAGAAACCCACCGCTCCGATGAGACAAAAGGAGGGAGGCCTGAGTCCACAGGACGGCAGACAGCATGGTCCCAGAGGAACTCTGCCTGTCCCACAGGGATAGAAGTGATGTCAAGCACAGAGGCGGTCCAGACTGGCCTGAGGCACCTGGCATCACACATTCAGGGCAGAAGGGACGAGAGTAGGGAACTCAAGGCCCAGAGGCTCAGTAAGGACAGTGGTCCCTGTATCTTCTGGGAACCTCAAGACGTCTATCCCACAGCCAAACCCCAGAGGCCTCCTAAAAAGGGACATTTCTGCCAGTGCTCGAATCTTCCTGCAGTGGGCTGGGTGCTCTGTCACTGCTCTATGCCGACCCTGGGGGAACAAGCTCGGACTCTGCACCCCGTTGCAGGCACAACAACCCGCCAGTTCACGAGCAGCCCCGCTGCTGGCCGTGAGCATGCTCACCCGTCGCTCTCTGTGGTGTACACAACTGCGGCGTGGTTAGCCGGCTCGATGCCCAGCTCCCACTGCGCCGACTCCAGGTTCCGCTCAAATGTGTCCACGCTGCCAATGTTGAACCACACCGACTTCTAGCGAGACACAGAAAGCTGACGGCCAGTAGAAGGGGCCTCGATCAAGGCTCCTATGCAAGCTCTTCCTCCAGCAGGGCTAAGCCCCGAAGCTGAGCACAGAGCTCCAGGATCAGAGTCTGACACACTGTAATCACTGCTGGGACCTGCCTCTGACAACACGTGGCCCCAAGTTTACACTGCAAGTCTGGTACCCATCCACAGAGACACTAGCAAACCTAGGGGGCGCGCTCCTTTAAACAACACAGAAACCACTACCTGCCAGGAAAGCTCACCTCCGCCGCCCCAGGGGCAGGAATGACACGCACATACTGCTTGTTCACCACCTCCAGCCGGTCCACCTGGAGAGAAGAGCTGAGGTGAAAGGGAGCCTGTGACAGCTGCCCTTGGCCCTTGGATGTGCCCAGCTGGGGCAGGGAGTGACTCCACACCACTGCCAGGGCCCACAGGGATGTGTGAGCAGAACCCACTGCTGACGACCAAGTCCAGGGCCTGGTGCTGACAGATTATGGGGCACAAACCTAGGCCCGTGTCGGCCCCGTCACATCCAGGCCTGTGCTCAGGGCCCTGTCCACCCAGAGACACACCGTGGAGAAGGCGCAGAGTCTGAGCTGTTTTGGTAACAAGGGCAGCGCTTGCCCATTCACAATCAAAGCGGGTGTGGGTTAGTCATACAATCAGAGCACCCGGCCCTGTGGTCAGCCCACACTGCAGCGCACTTCACTGACAAACCGGCTCAAGGCCCTTTCTGGAGCAGTCCCACCGGAGGTCTGTAGCCTAGAAAGGGAGCATGAGGACTTGCGGGGGGGGGGGGGGGGGGGGGGGGGGGGGGGGGGGGGGGGGGGGGGGGGGGGGGGGGGGGGGGGTTTGCGAGCTCTGATGCTGCAGCCAAAGGGAGCTCTGCCCCGCCTCTCTACATTCCTGGCCTGGGACTTGTCAAAAGGAGACTTCCCTAGGGACATCATGGGATGGAGAGCAGCTGGGAGCTAACAGGACACCCTGGGCTGGGTATCTCTCCGTGAAGCCAACCAAGAACAGGGGGATGTGCACAGTGCTAATACCACCACCCCCACCACCACCCCCTCCGTGCACAGCCTCTCACCAGACCACGGGCTAGGTAATACTGCACAAAGTGCTTCCAGCTGATTTCTTTTCCGGGGTCTCGGAAGTAGAAGTACAAGAAGCCCGTGGCCAAGCCAGCCCCAAGCACAACCAGGCTTCGGAAGTCCTTGTCATCCCAGGGGAGCTCGCCCTGCGGGGGGTGGGGGGGGGAGGCTTGGGTCAGAGGGCAATGAAGAGGTCCTCCCACTGCTCCGTTTCTCATTGGCCCCGCGTGCGTGTGAGACGCTGAGCAGCCTGGTGCGTGAGGTGCCAAGCGGCCAGAGGGCCTCTCTCCCAGCAGTCTACACCGCCTCCTTGTGTCTTTCCTTTCACGGTTTCCATGCGACCTGGACTACTTTTCGTGAATTAAGCCTTCCTGTGAGCTCCCTCCCCAATAAGCACCGAGCTCGCTCCAGCGGGGCCCTGCCATAGCCAGGCCCATAGTGGCACGCCTACCTTCTGTAGCCGCCTCCACCAGTCGGCACCATCCCGTCGGCCACCTCTCTTGCCACCATCACCGCCTAGTCCCGTACCCTTGGGTCCACCAGTCTCTAGTAGGAAACAGTGTGACTCTAACGCATGTAACTGCAGAAAGAGGGGTCAAGGGGTGCAAGGCCCTCTTCTCCCCACTTGCCAACAGCCAGGGGGCCTTCTGGAAACACACAGTGATGGGCAGATGCCCAGCACCACCAGCCCTGAGGCGGGGACTGGAACGTCAGTACACAGCACAGATCCACGTTGAGCTCCTGTAGTCAGGAGAGGCTAGACCCAGAATGACCCGCTCAGCTGGGCTGGACTTCTCCTCGGGCACCTCACAGACACCGCCTGCCCTCCCCCTCCTAGGGCTACTGCCGATGACTCGCCTCTGAGGGGACATGGACACTGCGGACAAGGGGCTGCAGGCGCCCCTCAGACTCACCCGCTGCCCACGGACCAAGATGCCATCGCACCGTTTCTGGCCAGCCAATATCCGGGGGACACAAGGAAGACTTGGGACTGCTGGCCGCTGGGACTTCGCAGGGGTTCTCACTTCTGCAAAGGTGCTGCCCCTGCCTGCCTGTCTACCAGGAGCTGACTTCCTCCAAGATCCCACCTGGTGGCTGGCCAAAGACAGGCTCACGCCTGCCAGAGCAACTCGGAGCACCACCTCACAGGCTTCCATCACCTCGAGTCCACAGCCCAGGAGTGAGGCAACGCAGGCCCTTGAAGGCAGGTGGCGGGACCCAGGTGAGGCCATCAGGGCACAGAGCCCGGCTCTTGGTGGGGAGCCAGACGCGGGCCCAGCCTGGCTGACAGAGGCCGGCTCTGTCCTTTTTGCCCACTCCCTGCCGCCACCTCCCACAGGTATGCAGGGTTGGCCAACTGACCTTTCTTGGGAGCTGCTGGCTTTTCTGAGTCTGTACTTCTTCCACTCCTCTGGAAGTACTTCTCAAGCCCTTAGGGACAAAACACTGACGTTACCATACCTACAGGCAGGGTCTCATCGAGGGAGCCCAGACTGCACAGCCTCGGGGAAGCTCAGGGATCCAGTGAGATTCCAATAGGGGCACATGGAAAGGTGGGAGGCCCTCACAGGATAGACTAGGGGTGCCTCAGGATGGGGAGAGGAGACCCACTGAGATTCCAGCAGGGGTTCTGGGTACTAAAGAACTCAGCAGAGGCGCCTCAGAGTGAGACTCACCTTTGGGTAGCGGAGAGCAGGATGCTGGCCTCACCGTCAGAGCCAGCTGTTGGCAGAAGCTTTGCTGGAGGCCCTGAAAGGGAAGGAGAGTCAGTGCCTTCCGTAGGCAGTGGGTTTCTCACCTGGAGCCCAGGGAGAGACAAGGAGCAGCCTGCCTCTCTGCTTCATGCCCACTAACAACAAGGCCAGCAGTTCACACAGGCTCAAGTCAGGAATTTTACCACATCCACCCCTGAGCGGCAGGACACACCTTCCAGATTCCACCTAAGCTCCCGGTGTATGGAAAAGATCACAGAGAACAAGCCCAATTCTAGGGCGGAGGCCACAGAGAGTCAAAATCAGGACCCTCTGACTGGCCACTGGTCAGCCAGGGGGTCACACGCTGTCCAGACCTGGCTATTCTTGGACCTCAGCTGCTCAGAGCAGGTCCCCTGACAGGAACAGTAGACAGGAGAAGATGAGGGCACTTTGGATGCTCCAGAATCATAGGTCCAGGTCCTTTACAGCAAACACGACTACAATAAAAACCACTACCACCACCACAAAAAAGCCACTCTAAGCCCCCTTAAAAATGCACGTATTTAGGCTGAGCCCCAGTGGCGCAGTGGTTGAGTGCGGGACTGTGGCCCACTGGCTTGGCGGTTCAAATCCAGCAGCAGCTGTCCAGGAGCCAGGCTGGGCCTCCCACTCCCACCAGAGGGCAATGATGCCCCCTAAAATGGACGCATTTGTATACGTGCTGCTGAAGCGAGCACAAAAAATGGACGTATTTGGAGCAATATGGACTGCTCGCTCACCCAGCAAGCGGGCCCTGCACACACGGCGAGCACCAAGTCTGTACCTTGGGTGGAAGTGCCCCGCCATCCCCATGGGCTCCCATGGTGAGGTGTGGCCCGAGATGACACGTCACGGTCCTGCAACCTGGGGGCCTCCAAGGAGATGCTTGGACAAACAGACAGACAGGCTGCCCAAGTGCCCACGAATAGATGCAGGTCTGACAAAGGTTATTTGTACACGTCCGTCTACTCTTTCAAAAAAGAAAGGGACAACAAAACTAGGGAGAGAGTGAAAGGTGCGGGCTGCACCATGGTTGTCGTGCCCCCACGCCCCTCCTGGGCTGGGTCCACCTACTGCAGCCTGCCTCCAGCACCTGGAATGCAGCAGCATGCAGCCGGGAGGGTGAAGATTCGATGGAGACGTGTCCGGTCGGGGATCAACCCCGCCAGGCACTCCACTGGAGGAAGATGAGGCTGTCTGCTCTCAGG
>PVJH01011333.1:0-69234 GCA_004026705.1 Nesogale talazaci
GGGGAAAGGGGAGTTTTTTTTTTTTTTTTAGGAGGAGCTTGTATCAAGGGCTCTAGTGGAAAATGTTTGGAAAAGTATGTGGCAACATGTGTGCAAATGTACTTGATACAAATGATGTACTGAATGTTGTAGTAGCTGTAAGAGCCCCCAATAAAATTATTTTTAAAAAATTGAAAAAAAATAAGTGGAGGAAAAAAATTAGTTTCCCATCTTTGCCACAGCCTGCTGTAGCTGAGTGTCCTTGAGAAGTGTGAGAAGGGGAAGATGAGAGGGGAGGGAGCGAGAGAAAATTAGAAGTTAGACTCACATACGGTATTTAGGCTGGAGTCTTACACAGGGAGAGCTACACAAAAGGGTTGGAAAGGAGCCTTGAGCAAGTGCACTTTCCTTGCTGTCAAAGGTTCACATCACTTTGCTGTTTGAGTTCTGGATGTGCGCTTTTAAAAACTAGATTCTTTCTCTTTCCATTTCTCTCCTCTTCTCTGTCTCTGTCTCTCTCTCTCTGTCTCTCTCTCTCTCTGTCTCTCTCTCTCTCTCACACACACACACATACACACACACACACAAAGAGATGTGCTCTTCTTAAATGGGCACACAAAGAAGTTGAAGGCGTGGAATATCTTCACACCTCTTGGGGATGGGAAGGAAGGTTGCTTCTCAGCCGAGCCATGCCATCACCATGGGACAGGAAGGCAGCAGATTCCGGATTCAGTCCCAGGCCTGGGGAGGCAGCTGGACCCTGAAGCAGAGTGGTGAGCCTGAGCCCAGCTAGCTTCCCGCCCAGCAGGGGGTAGCCAAGCGCCAAGAACTGGGGAGGATTTGTGGGATCCAGTTCCACAGGACCAGGCACACTGCTCTGGGGTTCTCAGAAGCTGGCTCCCCTGCCTAGTGGTGTTTTGATTATTTACTTCACAGAAAAAGAAAATGAGAGGGGGTGTGTGTGGGGGGGGAGGAAGACAAACAAAACAAAAGAAACCCATTCGCTGAGGCCTTCCCTGGGAGAACCCATCTCATGTAATGGATTCTTTGGAAAGTGATCTCATAATTGGAATTAAAATTGGTAGGTGGGAGGCAGGTTTTACATCTCTTTTTGAACCCCACCCCCACCCCTTGCCCCAGTGGACAGAGGCTGGGAACTCCCTCAGGTAGGATGCAGTGACTGGCCTGCCTGTGTGTGTGTAAACAAGCACATGGATGTGTGCGAGGGTGTGAGCCTAGGTGCAAGAGGGGAGGATGGGTTTACGTTAGGGAGAGCATGAATGTGTGTGTGCATGTATGCACATGAGTATGCATGTACTGTGTGTGTGGGGGGGGGAGCGAGTAGAAGAGATTGGGGGACACAGTCCCCAGAAGAGAAGTTCCCCAAAAAAAGCAGAGATCCAGCAGGTGAGTGCCACACCATGGCAGGCTAAGGGCCAGAGACCAATCTGCCTGAATCCTGGGCCTGTGGGGGAGGAAGCTGCCCTAGGCTGAACTAGCCCACAGGGAGGTGGAGGGAGCTAGGGAGGGTGACAAGATTACTAGAGGAAAAGTAGTTTGAAGGAAGCCAGTCTTCTTCGTGACTGTCTGCCCTGGGAAGAGGTTCAGCCTGTAGGACAGCCTGGCGCCGACCGAGAACGTTGGGGGTCCCAGTCTCCCCAGGCAGTTTCTCCTGGTTGCTTCCTCACCCAGGCTATTCTCTGCGGAGGCTGCTTTTCTTTGTTCTGTTTTCTCCCAGTGCAGTGAACCCTTAGGTTATGGGTTTCTGTTGTAGTTCTAACCTCTAATATACAACCATTACATCTTATCTCGTCTTCTAAATTACTCTAAAATCCAATTATCAAGCCCCCTCTCCTGCAAGAGCACACGACTTGCCACATTACTGAGATGCTGGGCTGCTCCTTTGTTTTTCTAAATTAATAATAACCACCATTTTCCTTCTGCTCTTAGCACGGGACGCTTTTATATCACCACACAGCTTTCCAAAATGTGTATCATGATTCCTTTGGCATCTTTGCTGGCCTACAAAAGAGCTCTGGAATATCTTCCAAATATTCATAAAAGATCTGTCAGATGATTTTTAGTATCCGAATACCCAAAAGTCTATCGTTTTTGAAAAAGAAAGCATTTTAGACTTTTATCAGTTACATTTTCATTTTGCTTTACTTTCTCAAAGTGAAATAGTGGTCCGTGACTTTTAAGGTTTTAAAAAGGAAAATGGATATTTGGTGGTTAGTTAAAATTTGTATTGATTGCAAACGTTTAGTCCTACTAAGGCTTTAAAAACATAGAGTGATTTTTTTAAATCCAATACCTACTGAGAGTTTCTTGAAGCTATAGGGAAGAAAGTGACAGGCTTAAAGCAGATACAAGTCCTATAAATTTTAGAAATGTTTTGGTAAAAGCTAACATGCCAACAACATTTTAGAAAAAACTTTACCACTATAGAGAATATTGTTTTTTACTTTTTCCTCCTTCACAGAAGGGTAATTATGGTTTGAAGCAGAAAATAGCTCTTGGGAGAAAAGGATGAATTGAAATCTGACATTAAAAAAAGAAATTCTATTAGCGTCAGTGCCATATAATCCTGAACACATAATTGTAGTGCAATTCTTTTCTTTTTCCTCTTTCTAATTTAACTTACACATTCTAACTTTTAGTCTTGTGAAAAAATACATTTGATATCCTTTAGGAATCTGATTATGTAGTAACAAAATAAGTTTGATAGGCTATTCTTAAAAAGAATGTCTCTGAATCACCAGTCACTATGCTTAATACTTCACAAGTCTGGGCAGTGTTCAGAAGAGCTCTTGAAAACAGTGTCCGGGCGGGCCGGGGAAGAGAAACCTATCCCATGTTCGAACCTTAGCTGCTTTAAGATAAATACACGATAAAGGATTGGGAGGATGGGAATGGTCTTAAAGTTCATGTGGAATTTTCCATCGAAGATTTAAGCAACCACACCGCTACTTTGAAATTCTGTATATTTATTATGCCCTAAAGTTAAATCTTTATCCACTTAAGCCTTAAATACACAAAGAGCTCGTCATTTCTCAGAGGCCTAAGTGAAGGCCCAGGGAGATAGCAGAGACTGCGCAACTGACTAGACACCACTTGGGATTCATAGGCTGAGTGAGATGAACCAGAAGAACAGGCTAATCACTAAATAATATAATCAAACACAAAGCAGAGGAACATGGCTGATCTCATGAGTGATGAGTCACGGGAAAAGGATCAGCATAAGGAACACCCTAAACTAAGTGGGGAAAAGAGTGTTGCTTTTTAAAAATGTTTAATTCTTGCAATTATTATGTACCCTTTAGATACAGTAGGAGCCTGGGTAGCTCAATAGTTAAAGACCTCAGGTGCTGCGAACAACAGCAACGAAGAAATATCTTTGGTTTGAACTGTCTCCAACGACTCTGAGGGAAAGCACAGGGCAGACTGCCGCTGTCAAGAGACCGCCTTGGAAATCCTATGTGCTAGCTGGACTCGGCCCCAGGGGATCACGATGAGCAGGAATCGACTGAACAGCGGCAGAGTTGTTTTATAAGCTTCACTGAATGATGATGGAAGCCTTATACCCTCTCTCCCGGATGCCAGTCATTTAACACGACAGCATCACTCGTGCAGCCCCACATCTCGTTCCCTTTCTCTTTCTGTGTTTTCTTCCCTTAAGAAAAACATACTCTATGAAAATAAGAAAACATGACCAAGTGTATCATTCCCTCCAAATTTTGAATATTAACGTGGAGCTTCTGTTGGACCGACGCCAGGATAACGCACACACCTCTCTTTAAAGTCCAGATAATTTAAGAACTAAAACCATCTACCCTTCTTCGAAAGTATACACTCTGTGTTTTCCTAGAGGTTTTCTGATTGTTCCCCCTTTATTTCTAATTTTTTATCTGGTATCTAGCCTGTCATCGAATCTCTTGCTATCTCAACAAAAGTAGAATCAACTCACATAGTTAAAATCTATGGAAAGACGGTGTAGAATTTGGAGAGAGATAGGCTTTCTACTTCCGTGAAGGATTACAGTCTGGAAACCATACAGGGGTAGTTCTCCCCTGTCATACATGGTTGCTAGGAATCAGAATCGGCACAGTGGCTGTGAGTTTGGTTTAGTTTTGGTGATGTGTCATTGCTTTATCTTGTGTGTTTGAACCAAGAGCATGCTACCTAGAAAGTGTGCCGAGGGCAAAGAGAATTGTGAAAAGAAATATTTTAATGTATATTGTATCCTCAGCATATTGAGGAGACCACATTATTTTGAATCTCAGATTAAGATCTTTGGGGGCTTTGGGTAGGTTCATGCATAGAGCATGTGATCTCTAAACTCTTTGGAAGAATCTGTTTTTTCTATCTATTAAGCAACTCAAAAGTTAATGTATGCTGCATGACATTTAAAAATCATATCTACAAAGCCACACTCTCCTAAGTTACAAGCCCCTCCTTGAACTTTGTGTGGATTTGGAATGAGGCCAGGTCTTGGGTGACAGGCGCACCATCTGGGGCTGTGTACCAGTACATTATCCTATTGCATTCTAGAGGCCCAGAAGAGTTCATTTACCATCACACCTGGCGAAGAACTCATGTAGGAGGACAGCTTGATTGAATGTGTCACAAGCATGTCTCACTTGTGATTTTTTTTGTGTGTGGCGTCACTGCCCTGGTGGGAGTAGGAAGCCCAGACTTGCTCCTGGAGAGCTGCTGCTGGATTTGAACCATCAGCCCTATCCTGTGGGCCTCAGTCCCGCACACAACCACTACACCACCAGGGCTCAGCCCTTCACTTGTGATTTTAAGGAGCAAGGTTTGTCATTGTATTAGGGTGTCTCCCCTCTTCTTCACCTCTCCCGTTTCAATGGCCTAGGCATGGTGCATCTCCCTACACTGTTGCAGCTAGGGAGATTAGTATGGTCTTAAAAGTAAAAGCCTATCATTTAAAACAGAAATCCTTAAGCTATGGCCGGAGGGCCACATGCGGCTCACTGAGGAAATTTATCTGACCAGCCAGGTGTTTTTTGCTGTCTCTGCTGTCCTGCTTAGAAGTCGACTCTTCCAGGGCCCATAGCGAATTTGTTCATAGTTTTTGTTTGTTTTTAACTATCAGCCGGCCCTTCAGTGGTCTGAGGGATAGTGAACTGGCCCCGTTTAAAAAGTTTGAGGACTCCTGAAATTCCTAGCTTTAAAATGGAAACTGAAACACACTGGTAGAAAATACACAGAGCATCATGTTGTTGCACAGGTCTCTTCTTATTAGATTTCTCTATTTACAAAAGAGGATTGGTAATATCAAGGAGGTAGCATCTTCATTTAAAATGGAACGAGTGCTCCTCCAGACCCAAGTTGCCCTTAATGTATGCCAAGTGAAATTCCCTAGCCCTAAAAGGAGCTAGAATAAAAGAGTCGTTCTGAAGCCACCCCAAAGAAGGCTCCAGCTTCTCAACATACCAAAAAATGTCTTATGAAACAATATCTTGATGAATTAGGTGGACGGGAGTAAAGTGGATGCAGTTATACCTTGTCCATGATATGAAAGAATGCTAAGTGGTGGGGAGGATTTCTGTTTCTAGATCCATGACATTGGAAAACAGAGAGACTTGGAACATTCAGCAAACCAAAACTTATGGTTAAGATCATCTAAGATCACATTTACATTTTCTTTGTCTTACTGAAGTCCCATGCTTTTCCATTATGCAATTTGAAAACAAGAGCTTGAAATACTAAGCAGAGGTAAAGTAGACCTTTCTGTGAATCAATTATGCAGGCCTGTGAGAAGAGCTACCTGAGAAAATGAACATACTTTCAGAGGCAAGGAAATGTCATCGGCTTCTGAATTGGGCATGGGGGTGGGGGGGAGAAAGCTTGCTGTAATGTATATTGCAAGTGGCCAGAATAAATATCTTTTTTTTCCCTTGAAATAAAGTTCAAGGTAACATTTAAATGAATAATTATTTACCATTTTGTTAAATGCTGGCATGTCTGGCAGGCATCATCTATTAGTAAAAATGGTTTTTCTGCTTAGAATGCCTCATTAGTTTCTTTGTAGGGCTGCTCTGGTTTTAAGATCCAAATTCAAAATCTCCTCTGATTTTGCTGTTCCATTTCTGGCAGCTGGCCAGCGGCAGATATGCATAATATTTCACTGTTAGACCTTGCAAACATTATATCCTGCTGTGCTAAAGAAAACATTGTGTTTCTTACCACATGAAAATAATCCATCACTTTTCAATCAGCACACAAAAAAAGGCTCTACCTGTTTTTTCCATCAGACTCCGGAAAAATTAATGGCCCCAACGTGAAAGGTGGACTCTCCGTACATGATCCATTAAAGTACAAACTAATCAAAATACATCTCGCATCTGATTTGCTAAGCACGATGGAACAAAAGAGGTGTGATGGGGGAGGGGGTCCTCCTAAAATCCATACAATCGTGTTCTTTGGGCATTAACCTTATTTATTTTAAAGGTGAAGGGATAGAAATAAAAAAGATCAGGAATTGATCCGTTGAATTCGACACATCCAATTCAGCTCTCTGTATTTATCTGGAAGCAGTGGCTAAAGATGTCTTCTGTGGAGTGAAGGGCAATTTTACTGCAAAACTGGTTGGAAAAAAAATACAGGAAGCTGGGTCATAAATCCCTCCAATTAATCACAATACCACATAATGTATTAAAGTAAAAGTTTTCTTAGGAAGTAAAACATATCAGTATTTTATCAACTTGTTCAGGCCTTTGAACATAATTTCATGGGTTTAGCGATGCTGATGGCACGGCTACTCAGAGGTGAGGCAAGACAACTTCCTTGGATCGGCTCTTAAACGTCTTCTCCAAGGAGCTCTGGAGGCACAGAAATTAAGCACTTGGCTGTCAAACTAAAAGGCTGGTGGTGCAGACTCATCCATTGGCTCCACCATGCCCAGAAGCTCCTCAGGAGAAAGACAAGATGATCTCTTCGCAGAAATACGGAAGCTTCAGAAACTCAATGAGGCAGCTCTATGCCGTTGAGTAGGGTCATCGTGTGTCACAATTGATATGGTGGTGTGGGTACCCACTGAGCTGCAATCCACATGGTCAGAAGTTCGAAACAGCTGGCAGCTGTGTGGGAGAAAGGCTGGACTTTTAGTCTTGGAAACCCACAGTAGGTCGAGATGAGTCCGCACTGACCAGAAGGCAGTGCACTTGGTTTGGGGAGCAACAATAACACCTTTGCCTAAGGAACCCTGTGGCTCACTTGTTAAGCACTCAGCGGCTAAACAAGAGGTCCCTGGATCATAAGACAACCTAGCACCCTCCTGCCACTGGCTCCTCACGACTTTCCACCACTGGCGTGTGCTCTTCCAGTAGCCAGCATTGTTGCGAGTGCTTCGTGAGGCTGAAGTGGAATTGAGAGATTTGTATCAGACATCTGCGCCAATATGGACTTACGGACTTGATCTGGACTGGGTTGAGATGTTTTCTCAATATTGAACTGCTCTTACATATATAAAGCTCTTTCTTATACACACATGAGTCTCCCTGAATTGATTTCTCTAGTGCCCCCAGACTAACACATCCATCACAGTGAGAGTCTTCCTCTTCTTCATGCACCATCTCCGTTTCCAAGTTTCGTGTCCTTCTACAGGAATTACTCCCTCCTATGACCTGACTCATCAAGCTCCACATCATTGGACTCGAGCCACCGGCCCACTGTATTACCCATTACCTTGGAGATCCTTCAGCAGTCTGCCGTCACATATGCAATCCGACTTGCTGATGGTGGATTCACTGAACTCTGGAGGACAAGCCTGTTTGTTGACCTTGGATTCATCTTCCAGTGCATCCACTAGTCTGTGGTCTTCCTACTTCAGCTTCCTGGTTGGTCTTTACTTCCAGGTTCCTCAGCCGCCACAACTGCTCTTTTCAGAAGAAGCCTCCATTTTCACATCTTAGTCATGAACTTGAAATATAGTTGACCATATGAGCCATTTTCCTGAAAGAAATTTCTCTTTATAAAAATAATAGAAAAAATGCTAATATCATTATATCTCTGTCTTTATACCATCTATCTCTATCCCTAAGTATCTATCACAGCAGTTCTCAACCTTTTCACAAGGATCGCCCGATTCATAACAATAGCAAGATTACTGTTATAAGGTAGCAATGAAAATAATTTTATGATTGGTGGGGGGCACGGGTCAACACAACATGAAGAAATGTTTTAAAGGGTATCAGCATTAAGAAGTTGAGAACCACTGCTCTATAAGAAAATTAAAACATGCACACAGAGCCAAAATTCAACGTTCAGCCTACCCTACATGAATTTTGAAATTTTCTCAAGAAAATATCTGAAACGTTTAACCCTAATGACAAAATATCCAATGGGCTGTAGAATGACATCAAGAACATCATATATGAAGGATGGAAAAGGTCATTTAAAAGGAAAGAAATAAAAGATCTACATGAAAGCAAAAAAAAAATCTCTGAACCTTGTTCTTAAACAGAGTAGGAAAATGAAATTAATGATGAAGGCCAAGAGCTAAACAGAAAATTTCAAAGAGCAGTTTCAGAAATTAAAGTAAAATATTATAATGAAATGTGCAAAGACCTAGAGCTAGAAAATAGAAAAGGAAGAATACCCTCAACATATCTTAAACTGAGAGAACGTCACAGAAATTTAAGCCTCAAACTGAACTATTGAGATTCTATGGGCAGAATATTTAATGATAAAGAAAGCATCCCAAGAAGATGAAAAGACTACAGAGTGACTCCAAAGAATTAGTATGCATTCAAACATTTTAGGAGGTATGAGCAAAAATTAATGGTAATGAAGAAAAAATTTCAAGCTGCACTGAAAGCATTAGCCAAAAATAAGCTGACAAGAACTGATAAAATATTAATTAAAATATTTCAACAAGCAGGGGCTGAGCCCCAGTGGCATAGTGGTTGAGTGCGGGAGTGTGGCTCACGGGTTTGGCATTTCAAATCCAGCAGCGGCTCTCCAGGAGCAAGGTTGGGTAGCTCCCACGACCACTAGAGGGCAGGGATGCCAAAAAAAAGTTAAAAAAATATTTCAACAAGCTGATAAAACATTGGAAGTACTGATCTATCTATACCAGGAAATTTGGAAGACTGCTACTTGAAAAACTGATTGCAAGAGATCCATATTTGTATTCAATCCAAAGAAAGGAAACTCAACACAATTCTCAAATTGTAGAACAATATCACTGATATTACAAGCACATAAATTTTTCCAAAGAGCATCCAACAGCATTTGTAGCAGTACATTGAGGGCGCTTCCTGAGGTTCATGTTGAATCCAGAAAGGAATGTATGTGAAACAAGGGATATAATTGCTGATGTCAGATGGACCTTGACTCAACGCAGAGAATACTAGAAAGATGTCTATTTGTGTTTTATTGACTATGCTAAGGTATTTCGTTGTGCAGATGATAATGAACTATGGATAACCTTAAGAATAATGGGAATTCCAGAATATTTCATTGTGCTCATGGTGGACCTATACAAGGATCAAAAGGCAGTTCTAGGAAACAGAACAAAGGAATGCTACATGGTTTAAAATGAGCAGTTTTACATCAGAGCTATAGCCTGTCACCATATCTATTCCATCTGTGTGCTGAGCAAGTCATCTGGGAGGCTGGGTTATATAAAGAAGCACATAGCATCAAGATTGGAGGAATGCTTATTAACAACCTGTAATATGCAGATGACCAATTTTAACTTGCTGAAAGTGAGGAAGGCCTGAAATTACTTATTTGATGATGATCAAACATTACAGCCTTCAATATAGATTCTATCTTCATGTTAAAAACCCACTACGTCCTCGTCTCTGCATGAATGGGTGACATCACGGTAAGGGAAGGAAAGATTGAAGTTGTCAAGGATTCCATTTTCCTTGGAACCAGAATCAGTGCTCATGGAAATAGCAAGCAGGACAGCCAAGGACTCATTTCGTGGCTAAGTCTGTGGTACAAGACCTCTTTAAAGATGGAAAAAGCAAGGATCATACTGTGAGGACTAAGACAGGTGTAATATTTTCATGGCTTCACGTGCACATGAATGTTGGCTGTGGAGTAAGAAAGACAAAAGAAGGGTAAGTGCATTTGAATGAGGGCGCCGGCAAAGAACATTGAACATACCTCAGACTGCCAGAAGAACAAACAAATTTGACTTGGAAGATATATACCCAGAATGCAAGACTTCATCTATTGCTTTGGTTATATGATCAGGAGAGACCCATTCCTGGATGAGGCCCTCATGGTTGGTAAAATAGAAGTAGAAAACAGGAAGGCCCAACAAGATAGAGTAACACAGAGGCTGCAACAATGGGTTCAAACAAAACAACTGTCAGAACCATGCATAATCGGGCAGTGCTTCTTCCTCTGGGTTACAAGTGACCAGAGGGCATCCAACAGCAGCATCCTTCCTTCTTCCCGTCTCTCCCTTTTCAGTAGCCGGTTATTATCAATGCAGTTTGTTTGCATGTTTTATTAAGATTAGACTTATGACGCAGGTAAAAATCTTCAGTTTTGGCACCAGTGGCAGGTGCATATTTGCATAATACCGGTCTTAACTATTCTTCCTTTTATCCTATCATGGACAGTGTTGTACTACCGGATGGCTCTTGATGGGTTCTTTCTGTTGAGGACTCTGATGAATTCCTCTTCAGTTTGTCATTTCTAGCACAGTAGATCCTACAAATGTGTGCTTCTAAATGGTCATTGCCATTTCATTTCCACTCAATAATGCCTCAAATACATTTAAGTGTCCAACGTTGACAACATCATTTCCCAGATTCATATTTTATACATTATAAGTACCCTCAGGAGCCCTAGTGGTGTGTGGGGTGACATATTAGGCTGCTAATCCCAAAGTCAGCTGCTTGGGTCCATGAACTGCTCCAAAGGGGAAAGATGAAGATTTCTTCTGCTATAAAGATTTACAGTTTTGGAAACCCAAAGAGGCAAGCCTCTTCTGTCCTATAGGATCACTGAGTGGGAATTGGGTTGATGGGAATGTAACTAGTCTTCCCATTTTGCAACGTCTTCCACACCATCTATATCATTGACACTGTTGTGGCCACTGTGTCATCCATTCAATCCATTCCTTTGCAGGTATTCTCCTTTTGACTCATCTTCTACTTCACTAAGCATCATGGCTTTTTCCAGGGACTGGTTACTCTTAACAATACATCCAAATTCAGTGAGATGAAGTCTTGCAACCATTGTTTTTAAGGATCATTCTGATTGTACTTCTTCCAAGACAAATTTGTTAGTTTTTCTGGCAGTCCATGATACTTTCAATAGTCCTTGCCAAGATCATACTTCAAAATGTGTCAATTCTCCTTCAGGCTTCTGTATTTATTATCCAAATTTCAAATGCATATGATGCGGTCAAAATTTGATGTTTGATATTTATAATTTGCTGATGTGTGGTCATCATGAACTTATGCCATTAAAATAGTGCAGGCTATTTTATTATCTTAGTCAATGGTATAAATGTTCTTTTCATATAGTTCATTGCTGTATTTGCATACTGGACACAGTGGCATAATTGTGAGGGATAGCTCAAATAATAACATTTAACTAATAAGTATTCTAATGATAAAGAGAACTCTCAAATGCATGGTCTTGCACTTCCTTCACGGTGTAACCAGGTTTGGGACAGAGTGGAATTGCTCTGCAAAACAATGGAATCAGAAGCTAACACTGCATGGGGGGAGGAGGAAGTAAAAAGAAAAAATGAAATATCTGTTGCAAAGAGAGAGACAGCACTCTGGAGCAAGGTAAGTGTCAAACAACAGTTGGATATGTGATGTAATCATCTCATCTAACGTTCCTACATCTCAGCAAAGGCTTTGCTTATTGCTATCATTACTGGTAATGTTGTTGTGCTTTGTTTTGGAGGAAGGGTAGAGGTGAATCAGAGTGATGAATATGTTACATCAAGATTTAAGATGAGAGCTGGCCTTAGAATTACCTCAGTACCTGATTTTAAGAATAGGAATCCCCCAACACTTGTTCTATCAATTTACATGCTTACTATGATAGTGTATTTCATTTAATATGATAGTAGAGAATAAAATATTGCACTAAATCACAGGGTCAGAAGGGTCAAATTTTTCTTTGTTTAAAGATTACTCTCTGAGCCTCTTCCTCAGCAGGTTTGGCATGATGTTGAAAAAGTAATAATTTTTTAAGGTGTCCAGGTGAATCTAAAACATGCAGCTAAGACTGAATAACTATAGTGGAGAATCTAAGCTTAAACAATTAATGATCATGCTGTGACATAATAAAAAAGGATATACACACAATATTTCTTCTTTTCCTCTTACCTTTCTTTCTCTCTACCTCCTTCTCCTCCCCTCTTACCCAACTTTTTCATCTTTTTGCCCTTCTTTTTATTTTATTTTTGCCCTTCCCGAATCCTTATTTTCTGCTTTTTTCCCCTCCCTCACTCTCTTGTCCTTTCTTGATTTCTCATCATTGGGAAAATGTTAAAATATTTTTCTGATCAGTGTTATCATATAAGCACACAACAAATGTACTGGATTCATGGCAAGGAGAGGAAAATAACATTAAACCAATCAATCAATGCAGAAGCACCTAAATTATTATAATTTATTGGCTTCTTGATTATTAAAGAGTAGCATTTATAAGGTAATTTAATATTAATATATGATCTACAAATGCCTCTTATTTGACACATTTGAATTCATATCAGCTTATTTCTAATTGTCCATTCCCAAGATACTAAGTTCCTCAAGAATTGTTCTTTATCAAGACTATATTATCATGTCTAAATTTTTCAGAATTTAGGCTGGTCTGAAGGAAAATGATGCATCAAACATGTAATATTTTCTTTCTTCTATTTTTTTTGGCATCACTGCTCTCCTGTGGTGGGAGTAGGAGGCCCAGCCCCACTGCTGGAATTGAACCTCCGTCCCAGTGGGCCACAGTCCCACGCACAACCACAACGCCACCAGGGCTCAGCCCAACATGTAATATTTTCAAAGAGCTATCTGAACATCTCTCCTATATGTAAGTATTGTAAGTGCAATAGAAAAAAATCAGAGGAAAGGTCAGTTAAAGCTAAAATGGACAATATAATTCTCTGTAAAGATATATTGGTGATAATGGATCCTCTAATAAATTTAGTTATTGAGATCAACAATAAGTCAGCAAAAAAATTGTAGCTAAGTTTGATTGTGCTCAGAGATGAGGCAGAGTGAATATTAATTTTGGATTCTCTAGAAAAATATCTCTTCATAAACTCTTTCAAGTTTTAGCTTTATAAGAAAATTAGAAAGCTCTTAATTTCGCAGAATGCTACCAGCTGCTTGTTCCAAAGGAGCTCAGTCAATCATTGATCACAAGTCTATTCACACAATTGCATTTCTATTAATGAGCCTTGGTGGATTATGCTTTGAGCTGCTAACTGTAAGATCAAACCCACCAATTAAACATCCCAACCCCTTTGAGGCAAAAGGTAAGGTTGTCTGCTCCCTTAAAGAATTACAGGCTCAGGGCTGAGCCCCGGTGGCGTAGTGGCAGTGCGCGGGACTGTGGCCCACTGGGGCGGAGGTTCAATTCCAGCAGTGGGGCTGGGCCTCCTACTCCCACCACCGGAGAGCAGTGATGCCCAAAACAAACAAACAAACAAACAAAAGAATTGCAGGCTCAGAAACCATAAAAAACAGTTCTGCTCTGTGATATAGGACCTGTATGAATGGAAATGAACTTGATAACATTGAAGGGGGTTATATTTCTATTACAATAAAATTTTGTTGCAGAAAAGTCTTTTAATTAATTTAGTCTCAATCTACACAAGAACATTGTTTTCTTGAGTCCATATCACTGAAATTATGATAGAAAGTCTTTAGAGCAACTATTGTTGTCATTGTTAAGTGCCATTGAGCTGGTTCCAAACTCATGCAACAATAGACCAAAGCACGGTCTGGTCACGGACCTTCTTCACAGTTGTTCCTAGTCTCGATCCCTTTGTTGTAGCCACTGTAAGGTTCCTTAAATGAATATCAGTATTAGTAATAGTCTAATTAGTATTAGGAATAGCAATTACATATGCATAAAATTCCCATGTATAGACATATCTATTCATGTATATAAATATCTGTACACATATATATGCACACTATACCAGGGATTCAAGCACTATGTAGCAATTCTATTTCAGAGTAAAATTTATCTTAGACATATTCATTGCCAAAGATACTATGCTCCAAATTTTCAGGTAAATGATCTTATTTAATTGTTTATTTTTAACAGCTTCATTTAGGTATAGCTAGCTTTAATAAACTGAGTATACGTGCTAATAAAGTGTAAATATTAAATTGTACTATTTGACAAGCTTTGACACATGTATACACCTCTGAATCAACACCACAATTAAGATAATGAACACATCCATCACTCCAGAAGTTTCCTAAGGCTTCTTGATAATCTCGCTTCCATTTCCCTACCCCCACCAACCACTTATATGTTTTCTGTTACTATAGATTCTCATTTTGTTTAGATTTTTTTTCACTCAGCATAGGGAGTTTGAGCTTCATCAACATGCTACAGGTAGCAATAGTTTATTCCTTTTTCTTACTGAGCACCATTCAATTATAAAGAATATCCAATCACAGGGCTTCATGATTGGTAATGTAGAAAGTTAGCAAAAGAGAGGAAAACCCTCAGTGAGTTGGATTGGCAGAGTAACTGCAACCATGAGATCAAGTGCACGACAGGAGATTATATATATATATATACACACATATAATACTATATATATATATATTGCCACTAGGGTTCTAGAACATACATACAAGGGTTTATTCGAAACACAACATGTTTACCCTGAATTCCATGATAAGTCAATGGCTCCAGACAAGTTCCCTCAGGTATACACTTGGTTTAGTCTCCTTAGCGTGTCTTCAAAAGGATACCATGAAAAAAAAATGAGCACTTTTTTTTCTTTACATCGATGTATAATGTAAATATCTTGCATTTCAATAGCTTCATCAGATTAGGAAGAGTTGTCCTCATCCCACGATTACCAACAATGTCCGAAGATTTTCTTCTTTCTCGAAGTCACTGTTTCTCTCCCACCTCCCCTGTCTTATCCCAGCTTAGCATCAGCCAGTTACTATCACTATAGGGATGCATATACCAGATTTCTATACAGACAAGCAGAGGAAACAAAATCAAGAAACAAAAATATTCCAACAAAAAACAACAGAGGAAAATCTCGGAGTTAGCATAACTTTTTTAACAAAGTTCAGCTGGGCATCTTCTAAATCCCTGAAGCCTCGCAGTAGTTTCAAAGAAAGCTGCCTCCAGGGAAACCGCAATTTTATGGGTCAATTTTTCCAAGGGAGATCAAGAAGAACTGAGAGCTGGAAGACCATAAACTTTGATGAATGAAGGAATTACAAGTTAGGTTCAAAAATTGGTAGAAAAAAGACTAACAATTGTGAACACTAATGAAGAGGGAGTTTCAGCAGATTCTGTCTTTGATATTTTAAATGACATCATGGCATCAGCACACTTTCACCCAGGGGGTGCCCAGGGTGTTGGGGAAAGTCAGCTTGAGAAACGGATCTTTCCATCAATCTATTAAGCATATGTAAGCTAATGAAGACAGTCACAAGAAATGAGTAATAGCCAAGAATCATATTTTCGGTTTGCCAATATATAGAGAGTAATGTTCAATCATAAAACTAGCTTCCAGAGACATCATATTGGTCAGTTAAATTAAAGACACAAGAGAAGTCGGCTCAGAAAGTTATGCCAATTCGTTTGGGGATTCCAGATCCTGACAAATTTTCTCAAAGCTCATAAGTCAACCTTGAATTACGTAGGAAGAATTTTTCATAAAATGGTAAATTGTGTTTGGGGGGGAAATGCCAGCAAAGCTCAATAGAGATAATTTCTCTCATCACAGCAGTGTAATTCCTTACTCATCAAGGGTAGCAAGGGTTTCCTAGGAGATTTCATTGGGAAACCTTGTCACTTCTACCCTCCAGTCCTGATCTTGTCCCTTCAGAGCCTTTCTGTTCCCAAACTCAGAGGACTTTGAAAAGAAACAGTTTCATTCCTTGAGAATGCGGAAACTGCTCTTTTGATGTACAATGAAGAGCTCAGAGGCTTTTGAGGAAGGATGCAAAAAGACGGAGAGCACTTTCAGAAGACCATAGGTCTTGTTGAGAAGCAAGAGCTTCACATTTTGATATCTTTTGTTTAACCAAGGTTAGTACAATTTCTTAGCAACACTTTTGTACTTAACCTGTGTTGGATAATAATGGGCTGTTGGTGAAATGATGGCTGAGGACAAGCCAAACTGCAGTACTGTTATACATAAGGCCTTTTGTCACTATGAGCTAGAATTGACCAGAGCACCTAATTCTAACAGTAGTCCATTGTATGGATATCCGACAGTCATGGGACATTTGGATTTCCATTGTAAGCTATTACAAATGAAACTGTTGTGAAGACCCACGAACACATATTTGTATGAATATACAGGTTCACTTTGGATGAGGAGGCTAGGCATGGAATACTGGATTGCATAATAATTCCATGTCTGACTTTTTACTTCCCTGAAGAGGTTGGATCATCAACCATGATATTATTACAAGCAGCGTAGGAGAGTTTCAATTCTTCTATTTCTCCTTGACAGTTTAAATGGTCACTATCTTCAATTCTAGCCATTCTCATAGGTGTGTAGTTCCAGTCAGTGAGAGATTAGACATTGTTCTTGAAAAGGAAATGGGAAAATAAAAAGATAATCTTCTTGTTCTTTCTGTCTTGATCTAGTGAGCATTTATTTTCTCTACCATTGCCAAGAAAGTTAATCCCCCTTTTCCCTTTGACTCTTACAGAGAATTGGCTGCCCACAAAAAGAAGTAAGACCAATTTATGAGTGCTCTGTAGGCAGGGTTAATTTTGGCCCATGTAGCCAGTCAATTGTGAGAATGGCCCAAGAGTTGTGAGGACAGTGCAGGATCAATCAGGCAGTGTTCCATTCTGTTGTACATAGGGTTGCTATGCATTGGAACAGGCTCCACAGCACGTGATAACAACAACTGATCCTATTTCCTTCACCAAAATATCATGTCCAATCTACATTATAATATCTCCCATGAGGTACACTTGTTTTCATAAACCTCCTGCTGCTTTATGGACCAGAATACATATTTTTACATTTTGGAAGGATCACGCCCAAAGTAGTAATATTTATATTTTATTTTCTTTGTCACAATTGAGTTGCATTGCTATGCAGTTATGGTGGCAAATCAAATTTAAAAATAGGCCGGTATATCAGTTGCCATAGTTTTGACACTGTCTTTAATATGCTAATTTAAGGGAAAAATAAGTTATGTAATATCTAACATCATACTAGCCAAGTATGTATCATGGCAGTTATATGTTTCATCCATAATTATCTCCCTAATATCAAATAAAGTAAAAGACTTGGAGAGAGGGAGAGATGGTAATATGCAAAGCTCTTTCCAAGAGACACAAAGAAAATAATTATATCAGCAAAAAGACACATCAAGTTATAACAAAAATGAAACATGAAGTAAACCCACTGCCACTGACTCATAGTAGCTGTATTAGACTGGATATGAGCGAGAGAGAAACTTCTTTCAAAAGAATGGCCTGCATAATTGTAAAAGCGGGTAAATTCAGTTCACTTTCAAGTCTAGGGAGCCCAGCTGGAGGCTTCTCCTGACTCATGAAGCTTTAGAGGCTGATCAACCCAGGAGTGGCAGGAACACCACACGCTACAGAGGTGGGTGAAGCCAGGTCAGCAGGTCAGCCTATGACTGGAGAAGCAAATGAATCCAAGGTCAATTGATGAGATGACAAAGTACTGATAGTTTCTGGGACTGACTAGCAATATGACAGGTCAGTGACTCAGCTCCAAAGAAACAAAAGTTACTAAGTCAGCTGTAGGATCCAGGCCTAGCAAAAGACAAGGAAGCATTCTCACAGATCCTTATTTGGGAAAATGGTCACACCCTTGAGGAAATGTCTACTCACTTGTATCAGGGCTGTGACCTGAGTCAAAGGGTTGCGCTCCACTGGATCTTTCTATAACTGCTTGACTGCTCACAGAGGGTTCCCTCAGGAAGTTGATTACATTATATTATGTCACATCATTGATCCTAGATTAAGCCTAAACTACCAAAGCATCAAGTCCTGGCTTAGTTAGCCAAGTTGTAACAAAACCTAAGCATCACAGAAGACAATAAATTATGGAAAATCTCAAGCAAAGGCAGCTTTTTAGAATCACACTGGATCATCTTGTTCTTTGGGTTTTATTTCCAGGGAATTCTAGATATTTTTTTCAACTACTGAAAAACTGAGATTAAGCCTTTAATATTCATGATTTTCTTAGTAAATATTTCCCATATGCCATCCAAACTAGTTTTACACAAGGTAAATAGAATCTGAGGAAAGTTATCATCATTTTCACCCTTTAGAATATGACTCTGGAGTGGAATGACCATGTGATTGAGTGAGCAGCCCTACTTCTAAGAGTAAGAGGACATTTAAAAGTGTCTAATCTTGACAAAGTTGATGTTGTTAGTGGTGATAATGAAGTCAATGGTGATGAATAAGTTAATGAAGGTGGTGATAATAACAGTAAACTACAAATGATATTGGCACCTAACATTTTAAGAGCTCCTATACTCTGGGCCAGCAATCTACTAAGTGTTTTTGCATGCCCTGTCACACTTAGACTTTGCAAAGCCCTGTCAAGTTGGTCCTGTTATTATGTCCCTTTTAGAAGGAAGTTCAGGGAAATAAATTACACAGACTGTATACCACTTTGTAAGCTCTTTCCATTCGAGTTCTGTCTCTCTGTTGCTACAGAAAAGGGGGCTTAGCTCTAATAATAATTATTAACAGGAACGTTGGAGTGGAGACAGCATGCAATTTGGTTGGAGAAAGAAGAGCTAGATAACTCTCAAACTGGATAACAATCAGTTAATGGATGTAGATATCAGAAATAGGAGAGAAAGCTCTTCAAGCAGCAGATCATTATGCAGCAGCTCAGCATGTTTATTAATCATTGTGCACAATTAAAATGCCATTTCATCCCTCTAATTAAAACAAGTAGTTCCCTGAGGCTAGCACCTGAACTAATGAAGCCTGGTTGCCTAAGGATCTCACTCAGAGTAGGGAATTAAACAATGGCGGAATGAGTATGTTTACCAAGTTGCCTGGACAGATCAAACTGTATATGACATCATGAGGGATTGGACTAGTTGAGACTATTTTTAAAGAGAGACAGATGCTTCTTCTTTCTCAGTAAAGACTATTCTTTAAACATTGAAACTCATTTAGTTTTTCTTTTCATTCATTCATTCTTTGCTGCCCTGAATACTGTATAAATGATTCTGAATTATCTTCCTTCTGGATATGAAGGTTGGCTATGTTGGAAGCAGCAGGAGTTTCTGATATTGGTTGATTCCAAAAATGAAAAGCAGTAAGGCCAAGCTATGAAGGCACCACTTAAAACAGTGTAGAAATGAGTAAGCTCCATGAAGGAAATTTTTGGTTCATTCCCAAGATTTTCATCTCAACCGAATGACCTTGAACAACAGTCTCAGTTTACTTATTAAAAAGTGAGAAGTCTAGATTAGAAAAATCAAATCTTTTTCTAGTTCTAAATTTCTATGACTCTGGAAGTATTGAAGGTAAGCAAAGAAGTTCAAATTTCTAATGTTCCATAAGAATTTTCATTTGGTCCTAATGCCCATACAAAGTTTGCTAAGTCAACCTTTGCATATTTACCCCATCAAATCAGTGGCAGTGGGTTTTGCTATTTTTGTTTGGGGGCTTGGGGCAGAGGGGGAGGTTATCTCTTTTGTTCACCAACTTCAACTTCTTTAGTGACTAGCCTTTTTAATAAATATAGTAAGCTGCTTAAATGTCTGCAGAAAATATGAATCACGCAAAATTCACAAATCTCAGTAACTCCATTTTCAGTACTCTGCTTCTAACGCTTTTTTTTCCTCTATAAAGCGAAAGTCATACTTCACAGGGTTCTGTATCATTCCTTTGTGTTGACTGGTTCTTTCTGGAAAATGGCAAACTTGAGGGTTATACTTGTTGCCTTTGTTCTAGCCAGTCTGCCAACTCAGTATTTCATAGATCTGTGCTAGAAAACTATGTAGCCCCATGTCGTCTCTTATTTCACGAAGCAAAAAGCTGTGACACAATCTTTTTCTGCTTTACCTATCAGCCCTTTTTTTCTCATGATTCTCTGATAGCTCAGAAAAATGAGTCAAAGCTTGAAGAAGTTAAGCACCTTGGTTCTTAATAGATTTTAACGGGTCACAGGGTTCTGAATGGATCTTCCCATAGCCTATGAAAATTTTCCTAGGAACAATTCACAAAACTTTTAAAACAAAGAGCTCCATAGAACCTTTATCTATTGCGCTAAGATTAAGGTAAGAACCCTTTTTTTAATAGATTATATAAAATGTTCCAACTGTCTCATAACATTGGGAATCCTATGTCCAGTTTCATTCTTTCTGTTTTCTGTTGTATAGAATATAACATAAGATTAGGTATTTTTCTATTGCTGGTAGATGAAAATCTATCAGCATAGGCATGTCATTATTTAACTATTATCTATAGCGTGACCAGCAAGATTCTGGATTAAATAGCATGATTAGCTCTTCTAATTCCTTATTGCCTCATTTTATAATATTAAAGAAAATAAAAGCTAACAAGGAGGTGCTGGTAGGCTTTTTGAAAGGCCCAAACCAAGTGAAACTTAAAGCCATGGAGTCAATGCTGACTCACTGAAACGTCCCAGGGGATTTCTGAGACTATAACTGTTTATGGGATCAGAGAGCCGAGTCTTTCTCCCACAGAGCTGCTGATGGTTCTGAACTGCCAGCCATGTGATTGCAGCGCAATATGTCACCACTCTATCACTGACAGGCAGATTATACAAAAGATGTTATCAGGTGGATTTGAGTCCGTTCCAACCCACAGTGGCCCCAGAGAAAGTAGAAAATACTGCCCAGTCTGGTGCCATGCTCACAAATGTTTTCATGTGGGATCTGATTATCTTAAGCATTGTGTCAATCCACCTCTTTAATAGACGTGCTCTTTTACTCTGCCCTTCTACTTGACTGCACATGATATCCCTGTCTGTGGACCAGTCTCTCCTGATCTCATGACACCATCCTCACTTTTCAGGAGCATCCTGACTATAATTTCAAGGCAGATTGGTGTGTTTTTGTATCGATCCATGATATTTTGTGTCAGCACCATAACACAAACACATCCACTCTTCTCCAATCTTCTTTACTCGCTATTCAACTTTCACATGCACAAAAGGTGATTGAAAGTACCCAAGATTCCTCAAGTCTGGCACATCTGAGTCCTCAAAGTGACACTCTCGTTCTCCAACACTGCTCTTTCAAATCACTCTTGTGCAGCAGATTTACCAACCGCAAGGCAACGCATTTTTTGATTTCCTGACTGCTGTTTCCGTGAGCATGGATTGTGGACCCATGGAAGAAAATATCTTGGAGAATGTCAATATTTTCTCGGTTTATCATGATATGGTTTAATGGTCCAGATTTTTGTTTTCTATCCATTAAGTTGCAATCCATACTGAAGGCTGCGATTCTTGGTCTTCCTCACTTGCAGCAAGTAAGGTTGTGTCATTTGCACACCACAAGTTGTTAATGAGCCTTGCTCCAGTCTGAATCATGTGTTGTTCATATAATCCAGTTGCTCTGATTATGTGCTTAACATGCATTTTAAACAAATGTGGTAGGAGGGTTAAACACTGATACACACCTTTTCTTATTTTAATCCATGCAGTATTTCCTAGTTCTATTTTTATGACTTCCTCTTGGTCTTTGTACAGGTTCCATATGATCACATTTTTAAGTATCCTGGAATTCCCATTCCTATCAGTGCTATCCATAATTGTTTAAGATTCACAGAGTTGAATAACTTTAATAAAACACAAGTAAGCATTTTTTCTGGTCTTCTCGGATTCATCCAGGTTTAATCTGACACCAGCAATGATTTCCTTGTTCTATGTCCTCTTCTGAAACTAGCTTGAATTTTTGGTGGCTCCCTATTGATGTACTGTAGCAACCATTATTGAATGATCTTCAGAAAAAAAGTTACATGCATGTGATTTGTCCTGCACTGTGGCTGTTGGTTTTGAACGTTGACCAAAGCAGGACCCACTATGCCACCAATGCGCCTTCTCATTTTCTTCAGATATTCTAAAAGGATACTAAATTCTTAAGTGTCTCACAGTGTCCATATTCTTATTGAGGTCAGGCGTGAAATGGTAACTGAGAATTATAAGCCAATTCTATTTTTCAAGCTCTCTTGAATGTAAAAAAAAAAACTCTATTATTGGCCAATTGCCTTTATATTGAATTTTAATTTCTCTTGCTAAACTGAAGTTTATGCTTTCTAAAACTTCATGCTAGGAAGTATAACATGGTCAATAAGACATCGAGAAGTTAGTATAAATGAGCCAATAACTCAGATTAAGTGGCATGAAAATTGGGTTTCCTAAGCATTTTTGGTATGAAAATAATTTAATCAACCATAAAACACAAACTCATCAGAGCCAATGTTTTATTCAATTTATTCAATTCTTAAGTGCATATCCCCCCTTCCCTTCTTCCAGAGATTTATGCCATATTTTACCAGGACAGAAAGGGCAGGTTACACTGAGAATTTCCAGAGATGAAATACAAGCCAAGGCTTTACATGGAATCATTTTATTCATAATTATTATTTCTAGTAAAAACGAAAACAAAACTTTTCTTCTTGCTCAGAAGGGAGATACAATTCTGAACTTACAAGTTTAAGTGGAGGATCTGAAATACTACAGTTATTTGTTGTGTTTGAAGTGACCGTTCATCATATTTACTCTAAAATATTGGATAAATGATACATTTAAGAGGTAAAATAACTATTAATATAATGCCACCAGTTTTATTTTAAACGGATAAACAGCCTCCTAATGTATTTCTTCCATAGTAAAGTCATCACTATGTAAAAGGACAAATTGATCTATATGAAAAGAAGTAAGCCAGAGTGCTTCTTAGAGGCAAGGAAGACAAGACTTCATCTTACAGACTTTGGACGTGTTGACAAGAGACACCAGTCCCTGGAGGAGTTCATCATGCTTGACAAAGTGGATGTGCTACAGAAAAAGGGGAAGGCCCTTGACAAGCTGGATTGACAGGGTGGCTGCATAAATGGGTTCAAGCATAGAACTCTTGTGAGTTCCACACAGGACTATGCAGTCATAGTTACATCTTCAGCTTTCCTGGTGTAAGCCATTGTGAATGAGCTTATAATTTACTACATGCCTATTATATAGTAGTATAAAAAGCAGAAGAGAGAGTGTAGTGCTTTTTTATTATGTTTTTTTTTAATCAGACAAAACTGGATTCAAATCCTCATGCCACATGTTTAGTATTTATAGTTCATTTCCATGAATCACCATTTCTACATGTAAAAATGGTGAGTACAAGACTTCCCTCATAAGGTTCAGTGTAGGCAGATCCACAAGACATTACTACCTTCCTCTTTCCTGGATCATGACTACATTTCAATAGTGTTATATCTGCTTCACAGGTAGCAGAAAGATATGGTAAGTTTGAGGATAGATGATGATAAGAGGTAAGCAAAGGTAATTGGCTTATAGTCTGTAGTCAATGTAAGGGGGGCAATGTAAATTATTGGCTTCCAGATGTGAGAATGAACTACTGGTCCCAACTTGCCATATGGAAAGATTCTCTCTGTCACTTCTTGGGGACGATTTTTGTCTCATTTTCTGCAGTCACATGGTTCCTTGGTTGTTTGGCATCCTTGTGGGTGCCTCTGTCTTTCCTAGTTCATACTTACTGCGCTCTACCTAACATGCTCTAGTAACAGATTAAAGGTGATTAGATGCAGGACACTGATATTGCTTCATTGGCATTGCAAAGAAAACACTGCTTCCCAATATCATTATGCCTACAGGTATAGAAACTAACATTTCAATACATATTTTAGGGCAATACAATTCTATGCATAACAAAGTATTCTTGTATTCAATCCTTCATTCATTCTCAAACCAGATGTTTTGATCAATATCCTTCACATTTCATAGATGAAGACAATAAAGCTTAGAAAAGCTACAAGATTGACCTTTTTGTTTACTCCATGGAATTGACTTTAACTAAAATTTCTGGTCTCCAATAGGCATTTCCCCCCCCCCAGATTCTCAGAATTCTGTTGAATTCCCATCTCAGTATGGAGGTTATATTATTGCTAAAATGGATGCAATAATTCCCCTTCACTTAATCAAGGCATTGGAGTGATTCTTTGCACAATCTATGACGGTCATTGGCCAATGTAAGAATAACAAACATAACTCAATCAAACTGTAAACAAAGAACTGGTTCTCGTGCTTTTTTGTGTATGTTCCTTTGTACCCTGCACCCACCATTTGAAGAACCCTTGGACAGCAGCTGTATAGAAAGACATATGACCAAATCAGCCGTGCCATCTGAAAGGATTTCAACGCAATCACAGGTCAGGTGAGTAAGTCATCATGGCTAATGGAGTCCCAACTAAAGCAGATCATGTCAGAAGCATCACCCACATCACTCACAGATTGTTTGTTATTTTAAACTATTGCATTTAAACTATTATGTCCTATAGCTGTTTATTAGGTAACAGTTCCTAATTTCTGTTCTAATATAGTATTTCTGTCCATCAACTTTGTTTCCTACAGGTATTTCAGTAAAATAGCACACACGCACACGCGCACGCACACACACACACACACACACACAGGAAAAGAGTCAAAGGTTTTATTTCTACCAATTAGACTCTAGTTATTAGAGGCATGGCTTTCTTTCTTTAAAAAAAAACATTTTATTGAGGTCTCATACAGCCTGATCACAATCCATACTTGCATACATTGTGTCAAGCAAATTTGTACCTATGCTTTCATCATTTTCAAAACATCTTTTACTTGAGCCCTTGGTATTAGCTACATTTTCCTCCTCATCTACTTTCCCTACACATGAGCAATTGAATAACATACTTTTTTTCATGTCTTACACTGACTGATATCTCCAACACCCAATTTTCTATTGTCCATCCCCCTGGGAGGAGGTTATGTGTAGATCATTGTGATCAGTTTCCCCTTTTTCCCCTCCCCACTTCCCCTCCCCCACTTTCCACCCCATCCCCATCCCCATCCCCATGCCCCAGTATCACTACTCTCACTATCAGTCCTGAGGGGTTTATCTTTCCTGGATTTCCTGTGTTTCCAGCTTTTATCAGTACTGTCTGGTCTAGTCAGATATGTAAGGTAGAATTGGGACTGTCTTACTAGGGGGGAGGAAGCACTAAAGAACTATGGAAAGTTGTATGTTTCATCTGTGCTACACTGCACCCTGACTGGCTCATTTATTCCTGTTACTCTTTTGGAAGGGGATGTCAAATTATCTACAGATGGACTTTGGGTCTCCACTCCATGCCCCACCCCTCTTCACATGGATATGATTTTTTATTCTGGGTCTTTTATATCTGATACCTAATCCCATTGGCATCTCACAGTGACACAGGCTTCTTCAAGTCTTTAAGATCCTATATGCTATATCTTTTGATAACTAGGCACCATCAGCTTTCTTTACCACATTTGCTATGCACTCATTTTGTTTTCAGCGATTGTGTCGGGGAAGGTGAGCATAACACAAGGCTGGATTATTAGAACAAAATGTTCTTGTGTTGAGAGAGTACTTGAGTAGAGATCCAATATCCATCTGCTACCATATATATATATATATATATATCCCTTTCATTATAATAAAGAAGTTTACTCATGTACATGCCTGTATTTACACCTCTATAAATGTCTTTTGAGAGACAGGGTTTTCAAACATGGTCAGTGTGAATCTTACCTGGAAAGCTTGTTTTATAAGATTAGATATTGGGGACCAGGCCCTGTCAGTGCTGTGGTTTTCTCACCAGGTTGCTATCTGCAAGGTCAGCAATTGGGACTTTCTACTCCCTTAAAGATTTACAGCTCCCCAAACCCAAAAGGGCAGTTCTATAGTCACTATGCATCAGGATCTAGTCAATGGCAATAAGTTCAATTTTAAAATAATTATTTCTTGGGGGAGAGCCCAGAAGTTTGTATTTTTAACAAGTTTGCTGTGACTCAGTCACTAAAATTTTAATCTTAACTAGGATATCACTTTCCCTATACTTTCACATATTTGTTACATGATTATGTTTGATCAGTATGATGTTACCTGGACAATGACTTTTAAATCACTGTAAAAAGGAGGAAATTACTAAAAGCATTTTTTTTCAGTTTTTTTGCTTTGTTCTGTTTTGATTTTTTTGTGGCATCACTGTCCTGGTGGGAGTAGGAAGCCCATCCTTGCTCCTGGAAAGCTGCTGCTGGATTTGAACCGTCAACCCTGTGGGTTGAAGTCCCGCACACAGCCACTACACCACCAGGGCTCAGCCTAAAAAGCATTTTTACCTAATAGCATTCTCTGTAATCTTTCTTCTTTATGGATAAGAAGAAACTAAAGACTTTAAAAGATACAGACAGTATCTGAACATCAGGTGCTAGAAAAATTGGCAAGATGTGTATAAGTTAAATATTTACTTTTCTCTCATACTGAGGTTAAGTTACTAGTGGGGCAGAAAATGAGAAGGGAAAAATAAAAAGGTAAAATGTTAGGTATAATGTTCTGCAAGATAGAAAGGGATGACTTAATCACTGGGGAGTATATAGCCTCTGAAGATGGAGGGCAGACAGAGAGAAATAGAGGGGAGGAGGGTCATGAAGGAAAAATAGACCAGACTTCCTAAGGCATGACCCCAATGTAGCTTAAGTTTAATACCTATTACAGCAATCTCAAGTTTCCTCTGTGAATTTATACAGTAATATAAAGACAGTAAGATTCATGAAGCATTAAAGAACACTACAATGCTTGCCAAAGCCCTGGTGTCTCCTAACCAAAAGAAAAAAGGAGCGGAGAGCCAACTCCCTGTGAATGAGGGGTCCAGTTACACTATGAGTTCAATTAAGAGAAAATCAACTGGCTCATTATTATACACAAGGACATTCATTCTTTTGAGTGAGGCAAATGATTGCACCATGAATAGGAAAGCCACAAACCACTAATCAGGGAATCTCAGGTTTGACCTATTCAAGTATATTCCAAATTACCCAATTAGCTGGATTGCCAATAAGTTCCTTGTAGCAGTTACATTGGCACTGATGACGCCATAATCAGTTGTCTTAATCAAGCCTTTGAAAACAAAAATGATGGGCTGAATATACTCATAACAAGGACTGGCAAATGAGAGCCACCAGGTCACCACTGTTGGGTTGCTCAAAATTCTGCTGTGCTCACTAGTCTCAGAGAACAGTGTGCGTTTTATTTGGTTCTATTTCTCATTGCCACCGTGGCCACCTCTGCCCACTCCAGCCCCAAATAAAATGAACCAAGCACCTTGCCATTGAGTCAAGGCTGACTCATGGGGACCCCATATTTTAGGGTAGAAATACCCCATGAATTTTTTAGTACTGTGACTCTTTACAGGAGTAGGAAGCCCCAACTTTCTCCCTCAGAGTGGGTGATGATTTGCATGATTTTGAACTGATGATGTCGCAATGAGCAATCCCATGCTCAACCACTACCCTTCAGGAAGGCTCCTTCCTTCTTCACCCGCGAGCACTGCTTATAGTCCCTAACACTCAATCTCTCTTGCAGGAGCACTGTCCCAGGATAACCCTGACTTCAACTCTGTTCCCATTCCCAAGCCCGCTGGCTGTGTCAGATCCTTGAAGCCTGAATTCTTAGCCCTCTCCTTTGCTATCCACCAGCTTGTACTAAGCCCCAATTCCCTAACCTCCAGAGATGCATCCCAGGCTTTCATGATGATGGCAGCACATTTTACCAGGATTGGGCAGCAATAGTCTGCAGTTCCAGAATATGTCATGCATGAAGTAGATACCTACCTGCTTGTTGAACAAATTTTTTCCTGCAATTTCATCATATAATTCACACATCATATGATTCAAATGGTGAATAAATTAATGAAGGAGTAAATCATGGAAAACAGTGAAACTCTAGATAAATCATAACACAGCTCCACTAGAAGTTGAGAGTGACATTCAAACAAAATCTGAAAATAGCTAACTGCATCCCTGGCAGTTTTGTTCATTCTATTCCTCTACAGTCTAAAATGATATCTAGATTAATATTCATACTCAATTAATATTTTAAAAGGTGAAAACTTCAAAAAGAACTTATTCTAAAATAATTTCCTTTTTGTGGTAAAGTTTCTTTCTTTCTGGTAGAGCTCATGGGAAAGGGGCCCGAATTCCAGCGTAGAACAGGTGAAGGTGGAAATGAACGAATAACCACTAAGTGCAGAGCAGAGGACGGTGACAGTGCATTATATGGAGCATGGAGCAGACACTGTGTAAGTACAAGATCACTGGGAATGATGAATTTATTGTGGAGAGGATCAGATTTTCTGCTGCATAGGGAAGAGAAGTTTGAGTCAGTTTTGTCAAGACCTTAGGTACAGGGCCACCACAGCTAGACCTTTGGGTTACCTACAATTAGTACTATGACAACAAAATACTGTAATATCAGAGTAAATCCATGAATAATGCTCTAGGTTTTTGACAGGTCATGAAAATATCTAGAGGAAAGGTTGCATGTACCTTTTGGTCTTTTAATGCTATGTTCACAAATGTAAACTAAACACTCATTAAATTTTCTTGATTGGAGTATGGATAGCGTTAGAAAAAAAGACTCAAAGACTCAAAGGATTCAAGAACTAATGGTTTATTTTAAAAATCACCCAAGGTAAGTTTGACCTCAACGTGGAGAAGTGAGCTACAGAAAAAATGGAAGCCAATGAGAGTGTGTTAGCTGGCAAGTCACCACACCCAGCAGCGGAAGGTGATTTCAGCAGACACAAGGTAGGACATACCTAAGGAGTTTTCCTACCAGAGTACCAAAGATGTAGGCTACTTGTCATTGGTTGTGGTCACTTCCCTCCTTGTCCTATTTGTAGGCCAAGTCTGTTTTGGGGAAAGAAGAAATCTAGCCCTGGCCAGAGCACCACACTGTCCACAACAACCGCTGATTAAAATAGAGGAAAAGTAAAATCAACTGAACATCAGCTTATTCTAATTCTACCTTTGCGTTGTGACTGCCTCCTTCCTCTCTTTGCCCATTCAGGGCTCTCTGTTAATGCTTCATAGTTATGGTCATTTGTTCCCACTCAACTCACATCTGAAGTAGACTTGTATCACCGGAAAGCGTGGTTTTATTTCATCTTGCCAGGACAAAATCTCTATGATTCAACCCTCGCTGGTGTCCTTTTCTCCCTCTCGGTGATTGTGTCAATGTACAGATGAGGCTTCATTTCCTGAGATCCAAAGCAACTTACTGATTCTCTTTGATTTCCTCTGTGTTAGTCTGGGTTGACGACTAAAGAAAAAAAAATGACAGACACCCATATTGTATGAGAGAGAGAGTTTTATCAAAAGGGTAAGTATAGATTAAGAAAGCATCTCAACCCAGTCCAAACCAAGCCCCATAAATCTGACATTAGCCCATATGTCTGATGCTAATCTAAACACACACAATGATGCCAAATGCAGGACAATCATAGGCCAATGGGTAAAAGGCTTTGGATCCAGAGGCAGTATAAGCATCTCAGTGCTGGCAGAGGTCTCCACCCAGCTTCTCCAGCTCCCAGGGCTGTATCAGGGAAGGTCCACATGGCTTTTCCCCAGGGATGTCTCAAAGAAAGTGAGCCTTGCCAGCTGAGGAAGAGAACTAGCTAAAGCAGCCGCACAATGCTCTGACCATCAGGAAGCAAGAGACCTGAGAACCAGAAAGGCTAGGCTCAACAAGCCATTTCGCTCTGCGCCGTCCTTCAATTAATCCCACATGTGTTTATTGGCTAGGTTGGCACAATAAACCTTAACTATCACATCGTCCAATATTTCTGAAACTGCTTCCGTGTCCTGAATCATGCTGCCTCTGCCCATTTTTCTGGAAGCAATGGTATTACCATGTGAACTCCTTAAGAGCGAAGGCTGATTTGTTAGTACCAACTTTGATCTAACATACCCATTGCTTTGGGTATGTAAAACTGCTTAGAAATATTGTTGAGGGGGTAAGTGAATAAATGATGAATTAGTGAACATATGAGTAAGTGATTAATCCATGTCCCTATCATTGTCTGGTGGTTCTTAGAATCAAGGATTGATTTGTTTTACCATCCTGAAACTAACTCATTGTTTTCAGCTGTTCACTTTCCCATAATAAAGTATTTACTTTTCCCAAAGAACTTTGAGGATATTACTGCTCAGGATTAACATTCACAGATCTGTCTTCGGTCTATTTGTCATTCTTTTCCTTCTGCACCTCATTCTTTCCATTTTTCATTTGCTCTCTTCCCTGATTGCAACTCCATATCTTTGCACATTTTTGTAAACTATTCTCCTTTGTCTTCTGGAACAGACCTTTGAAATCTTTTTTTCAAGTCTCAAAGGCATGGAAGTTAGGATTAATAATACGTAGTTTCTTGGGAGGACACAACTTTATCACAATACCAGTTAACCAAGGAGAATCTCTGGATCATAAAACATCAAGATTAAATAAATGGGTGTGCAAATACTACTAAAGGAAAGTCAATAGAATACCACTATCCTGTAGAGTGTTAAACTCACAGAAATATCAGTGGCCTCAATAAAGTTCATGGGAAAGTGAAATTCAAAGATAATTGGTTTTTTCCACACACTTTTCAAAAACCCTTTTTACTTCTCAATGGATCCAAATAAGAATATTGGATCAACTTATAGGCTGAATTAACTAATCAGTTTGGCGAATATGTTTTATGGCACTTATCAGTGGTTTGAATAACAACAAATTAGTTGTTTTGGCACATGCCTCAATATTACCAAACTATCATATATGCAATATTGGTTATGCAACTCCCTTTATTTTCAAATTCTTCAAAGACTCATTTGTGATGCTATCCAAAAATCACATGGAATGTTTTTAAATGTGTAATCATTGAACCCATCCTATGATACTGAACTAGATTTTGGTGGAATGTGAGTGTTGAAACCATTCAATTTTACTTCTTTCTCCAAGTATATCAGGACTTAAACATAGATGAATATATAATTTTCTCAGAATTCAATACAATGTTCTGCATGATAAGTCCTTAAGCTAGTCAACTTAATTTATTACCACCCAACCTACATTCTACCCACACAAAATACTTATAATTCTTTGACTATTTCTTGAATGTACCCCACTTTCTCCTAACTCCTTACCTTTCCCCCAGTTAAACTCTTGGGTGTGCTTGGTTAGCTTTCTTTCCATTTTGAAGCATCATCTAATTTCTAATACCTGTTTTTTTTTTAACATTTTCCATGACTTTACTCCAGGACTATACCATCCTTCTTTTGTGCATTACACCTTGAATACTGACTTACATGGCTTATTTTAGTTTGGAATGAGTGTTCATTTACTTGACAAGTTCTCTACTGACTTCTTAGCTCCTTGGGATTTTCAGCTGTATTTTCCCTCCTTAACACTGGTGCCAGCAGCAATACTTATTATTATTATTGCTATTATTATTATTTTAATGAATGAAATACTATGATCAGTTCTGAGTGCAAACACAATCCCTTTGGGAAGAAACCCATATCTATTTGGTGGCAAATCCATATGCAAAGAAACCTATTCAGTAATGGTAGTGTGTTCTAACTAATGCATTAATGATATCATTTAAATGTCATTAGGTACCACTGAATTTATTTTCATGACAACCTAATGTGATGGAGTACAAATTTTGCATAGGGTTTACAAAGCTGAAATATTTAAAAAAGCAGATAGCTGAATTTTTCTCCAATGGATTCATTGGAAGAGTTCAAGCAATCATACATTTGGTCATCAGCCTAGAACTTGACCATTGTGCCATCAGGGCTAAGAGTTAAAGGGCATTGAGAGTTTCTAGTAGATATGAAACAGGCAAAATTCTGAAAACTCGTGTTCAAAATTTAAGTTTTTGAATGCAAAAAAATTTTTAAAGACTTTTTGTTGGTGTTGTAAAAGCAAAAACAGGTCATTTTTTTTCATGACCTGTGGGGCATACATCAGCCATCATTTTAAGCATCTCAGATTTCTTGAGCAGCTGCTGTATCAGTTGTAGTATCCACTCCTGCTCAGGAGGCACCTGCATAACTGTGAATCGTAAGAAATAGGTCTCATCTCACCACCTGCACAGCCAGAGTCAACTTGAGACACGGGTGCCTCAAAAATATGTCTCCCTTATTCCAGCTTTCTTAGCATTTCTGGAGACAATAGGTATCAGCAAAAAATGCATATAGAAAACAATTCAGTGACAAAAGGGTTAAAACAGAAACTAAATACACATGGGAGTTTCAAAAAGTTTTGTTCAATATTTTATGGAAGAAATCATTTTCTAAAAATTAGCTGTGTAATTCGCTTTCTACAAAGAATATATGAAGTTGGGGAAACAGGGCTGCCTTCACCTTTGAGACAGAAATCTCATTAGTAAGCTACAGAGTAAGCAATGGGTTCCAAATGCAAACTCCAAACACTAATAAATCAACCCAATAAGTTGAAAAATGATAGGGTCAGCAATTGCAGGGGCTATTAGCAAATGCACCTGCTGGTGAAGCAATCTAGGGAGACAGTGGACTGAAAATGCCAATGTTGGAATCAAGAGCAAAGGTTTCATATTGGAATGGGAGAGAAATGACCCCGAGTTGGAATCCTAGGAATATTCTTGCAAGGTCACCTTGGAAACTGAACAGATCCAATCCCCTTTCTTGAAAAGCAAAGGAGTTCAAGGTAATACAGTCAAGAGAAAAGCTGGTGAGTGTCTCTGAAGGTTTCTAGTGAATTGACTTGTTCTTCAATTCATCCTCTTGATTTTGTTGGTATTTTGTGGCTCCAAACAATTGAGATAATAGTGGGAACTCTACTCAGAAGAAAAAGAACACTGTAGCCTATCGAGAGAAGAATAAGCCATTCTGTTTTATATATAGTCTCCATAGACTTGAATGGACCAACTCTACGGGCCATATGACGACTCCACATTAGCTAAAATCTCTAATTCTCATATGCATTGTGGACATAAATTGGACTCTTTTGAGATAAATTTGTGAATTATTTTCCTTCAATCCTTTCCTCCCATCCTGTCCTTTTTCCTTCCTTCCTTTCATTTAAGGCATGTAACAGGTAGTTAAACCTTCAGTTCGCTTTAAGACACCAGGACATAGCCTGCCCATCCCACTAACACCCTTAATCTTCTCAAATCTTTTACTGAAGACTTTGGTCTCCCTCATCACAGGTTGCTTGGGGAGCTTTCCCTTCCCCAGACCATTGTAGTAGCCCAACTATTGGCACAAAAATCAATGGTAGGAGCAGCTCCAGTCTTATTTTGGTAGCATTTACCCTTTTCTGTTCATTGGCCAAGATCTACAACTTATGGATATTAACAGTTGGGCAGAAGCTCTGTTTCCCCTTCAAGTAATAATGCCTCACACAGACTTATCTGAAGTAACCTGGAAGATATTTGTTAAAGTTGATCTGGTGATGATGCACATCATCAGTTTTATTCTGACCAGCTGGGTGCTGCTGGGGCTCACCAATGCAGCCATGACCTTGGCTCATAAGGTCTCTACATTTCTGAGTCTTCCCAAGTCTGGATGTCATGTCAGCTGTCTAGATGAAAGAGCTGGTAATTATTTTCTAATTAACGCAACCAGTAGGCATAGAAAATCGCTCCTCAGTTGTGTGTATGTGTGTTGATCACAAAGAGGAAAAACACTGAAAATAGTCATTATGCAGTAAATATTTAAATAATTATAAGGCTAAGTATAGAGTTTTGAAATAAGAGAGTCCAATTCTTAAATAAAATATTGATTTTGGGGCTGAGCCCCAGTGGTGTAGTGGTTGTGTGCGGGACTGCGGCCCACTGGGTTGGCAGTTCAAATCCAGCAGCAGCTTTCCAGGAACAAGGTTGGGCCTCCTACTCCCACCAGAGGACAGTGATTTCCCCCCCTGCCCAAAATATTGATTTTGATTCTAATTAATATTTTAAACATATTTGAAGGCAAATCTGATTGATAAATATAGTTTACCTATAGATGGTGAACTTATTTGTAAATGTTTTTTTCTTGATAGCTCATCACCAAAAAAAAATCACTCATTTTATTAAAAAAATTATAATCCAAAATATCACAGACTAACATATTTGCAGTTCAGATGGTGTTGGTGTATACTTTCTTGGCAATTCCATATTTGGAGGATAAATATCTAAATGTGATGATCAAATGTCTAAATATGTAACAAAGAGTAGATAATAGTGTTACAGGAAGACAGAAGAAGAATTGATGCCTGAGCTCTGTGGTGTTAGGAAAGGGTAGTGAATAACTGTGGTCGACCACGAGGAGAGAAGGAGTTGTAGAATACATACAACTACGATGCTCTCATGAAACAATAAGAAGACTTCACCTTGATTGTTTTGCATACATATGCCTTAAGGAAAGATCAAGGCATCATATTAAATTTCGAGGAGAGAGATAGCAAAAAAAAACACAGAAACTGTAAATAAGAGGGATTGACACAATCATGGCAGCAATGGACTCAAAACACAGTGAAGCTGGAAAAGATGTGGTAGGACTTGAAAACATTTTCTTCTGTTATATACAGTCACCATGAGGTGAAGCTGAGGCTTTGCTTTTGTTAAGGAACATTGTTCAGTCACTTGTGACTCAACCTTAAGCATAGCAGAAGGAAACACCACAGTCTCCTAAGTCATTCTCACAACTGTTTTGAAGCTTGACCCCATTGTTGCAGTCAATCTGTCCAGCCATCTTGCAGAAAGTGTTCCCGTTTTTCTACCCCTCTACTTGACCAAGCACGATGTCCTTTTCTAGGGACCTAGTTCTCCTGTTAACACATCCAAAGTAAGTGACAAAGTCTTATCATCCTTGCCTCTAAGGAGCATTCTTACTGTTCCACTTTCAAGACAAATTTGCTTGTTTGGGTTTGGGGTTTGGTGTTTTTTTTTTGACAGCTCATCATACTTTCAATATTCTTTGCCAGCACTGTAGTTCAAGTAGGTCAAGCACATCGTAGACCTCAAAGTGTTGCTCTTCAAACCTTTAAGGAGGTCTTCTGCAACATATTTGCACAACCCTTTGATTTCTTCACTGTTGCTTCCGTGAATGTTGCCTGCAAGAACCACATTCTTAACAACTTCAGTCTTTTCTCTTAATGCTACCTATTGGTTTGGTTGTGAGTCTTTTGTTTTTTCACACTTCATCCGAATTGAAAGGCCGAGAAGTGATGAGGCTTTTGTTTTCTTCACATAAAATTGTAATTCATATTGAAGGGTAAATCCTTGATTTTTATCAAGTGTTTCAAGTCCACTTTAGGCAAGCAAAGTTATGACATTATAGGTTGCTAGCCTTTTTCCATTCCTGATGCCAATTTGTTCCCCATAATCAGCTTCTCTGATTATTTGCTCAATATCCTGATGGAACAGGCATCATGAAAAGATAGAATCTTCATGCACACCTTTTCTATTTCAAACCCCGCAGTATTTCCTTTTGCTGTTTACACAACTGACTTGATCCATACACAGATTTCGCATAAGCACTATGAAGTGTTCTGGAATTTCCATTTGTCTCAAGGGTATGCAGAGTTTGTTGTGACCCACACAGTTGAGTGATGAATTTGCATAATCAATGAAGCATAAAAAGTATATTTCTATTATCCTTTGCTTTGAGCCAAGATCCATATGACATCAGAAATGATATCTCTTCTTCCATGTCCTCTTCTGAATCTTGTCTGAAACTCTGGCAGCTCCCTGCTGATGCCCATCAGCAAATGTTACTGGATGATCTTTAGCAAAAGTTTCCTTGCATGTGATATCAATGATACTATTGTGCAGTTTGCACTTGTTCTTGGGTCATCTTTCTTTGGAATGAGTACCAGTCAGTTGGCCAAGTTGCTGTCTTCCAAATGTCCTGGCATAGATGAGTAAGTTCTTACACTGCTTCATCAGATAATTTTGATTTTGATTTTTTTGATAATTTCCATTTTGATTTCATCTTTTCCGGGAACAATGTATTTCCTAATGCCTCAGTCATCTTGAACGTCTTCCTTTAATATAATTGGCTTTTATGCTACCCATTGAAATGGTGGAATATCCACTGGTTCTTTTTGATATAATGGCTCTGTATATGATTTCCATCTTCTTTTGATACTTCCTGCATCATTCAATATATTGACATGGAATCTTTCAGTATTACAACTTCAGAGTTAAGTGTTTTCTTCAATTCCTCCAATTTAGCATATGCTGAACATGCTTTTCCTCTTTAGTTTTCTAACTCTAGGTCTTTATACATTTCATTATGATAGCTTATTTTTCTTTTTTTAAAAAAATTTTGCTTGATTTTTTTGTGGGGGTGGGGAATCACTGTCCTCTGGTGGGAGTGGGAGGCCCAGCGGTGCTCCTAGAGAGCTGTTGCTGGATTTGAACAGCCAAGCCATTGGGGCCGCAGTCCTGCACTCAACCACTATGCCACCAGGGCTCAGTCCGATAGCTTATTTTTTTTTCTTAATGAAGTTTTCAGCAATTTGAGCTCACAATTTTTTCCATTTGCCTTTGCTACACTCTGATTAAGAGTATGTTTCAGAGCCTCTTCTGACATCCACTCACATATTTTCTTGTCTTGTCTTTTTAGTGACATTTTGCTTTCTTCATATATGATGTTCTTTATGACATTCAACAGCTCATGGGGCCTGTAATTAGTGTTCAATGCATCAAATCCATTCTTGAAAAGCTCTCAAAATTCTTAAGGGCATATTTTACTCTACTGGACCTGTTGTTATTTTCTTCAGCTTCAGCACAAACTTGCAAATGAGTAATTGATGGTCTGTTCCAGAGCTGTTACCTGGTTTATTTTTTGGCTGACACTGAACTTCTCCCATTTCTTTATACAGATGTCTTCAATTTGACTTCTGTGTATTCCATCTGGATAAGTCCTTGTGTTGCTGTCTGTTTTGTGGGAAAGGGATTTGAGAAGAATGTTATGTTGCGATACCTTCTATCATGCTCTCTCCAGCTTCACTCCTATCACTGAGACCTTGTTTATGAACTATTATGCTTTTCTCTTTGTTTCCAACTTTGCATTCTAATTTCCCGTATTTTTCAATGCACCTTGATTGCATGCTTCATCAATTTCAGACTGAAGTTGGTAGAAATTCTTCTGTCTTTTCATCACTAGCTGTAGTAGTTGATGTAGGCTTTAAGATTTCTCTAGAGAAATCAGTGGAATATTGTTATGTTCAAGAAAAATAATTAATAGCAAGAAGTAATTCTATATCTAAAAGATGTCCAAGTCGACTCCCACTCAAGTCCATAGTCCTGTTCTAGTGAGTGCCCTCTTCAGACTCCAGTAGCTGCCGACTAATGATGCAGAAAGGTGAAGCAGGAGACTGGAAGATCATAAGTCAGTGGATGCAGGGTAGCAGAAATCCATTGGAAAAATAGCAGGTCACCAATAGGTGGGTACCAATAGTGTGGTGCCCCAAATGAGGCTGTCCCTGAAGAAAGAAACAGAGTCTCACCAGCAGAAAAACAGAAAGAGAGTTGGAAGTTTCCAGTTTCCCCCTTTATAAGAAGGCTACATCTTCAAGACAACATCATCAGGTTGCGACCTGACTGACAGGTTGGATATCACTTCTGCATGTTGAACTGGGTCAAGTTGACATAAAAATCTAACTGCTCCAGTGCACAGACTTGAATATTAGTTACAGTGACAGGATTTCCTTGAATGCAGACAGGTGTTATCCTATCACAGACAGTTTTGTGTTTCAAAATAGATCTCCTGACATCCTTTTTGACCATGAATTCCTAATTTGGTCATTCTGCCTAATTCAGGGCATAACAAGCTGTATGACTATCTGATTCAAAATGACTACTACCAGTCCATTTCCGCATATTCATGCCTACTTTGTTGATTGTTATGTGTTCCATTTCATTTTTGAGGGCTTAAAATTTTTCTAGATTCATACCTCATACATTCCAAATTCCAATTATTGATAGATGCTTGCAGCTATTTCTTCTCATTCTGAGTCATGCCCCATCCCCAACTGAAGGTCCCGAGGGCTTTATTCTACCCAGACAATTATGGCCAACTCGACTTTGAGAAGGCAACTCTTCCTCAGTGATGTTTTCAGTGCTTTCTGACCTGAGGTTTCATCTTCTGGCACCGTAACTGACAGTGGTTTCATATTCTTCATGAGATTTTCCATGGCTAATCCCTCAGAGGTGGAAAGCCTATATCTTCTTTGTATTCTATTCTTGGTCTAAAAGCTCTGCTGAAACCTTTTCCCTTTGGGTGGACCCAACTGATACCTAAAATATCACTGACAAAGGTTCCAGCACCACAGGACAAACTAACTTCTTCGCATCTAATAAACCAACAAAAGTAACATTTAGACTCTTTAAGTACCATGCTACTTTTATGCAAAAAATAATCGGAGTAAAGGCATTGCAAAGGCCATAAATCCCTACATGTACACTGGCATATCGGCTGCCAGGAGTTGCATAGTAGAACTGTGATTCATAGTATTTTCAAGGACAGATTTTTCTTATGACAGGCCTGTGAATGGAATCAAACCTCCAAAATTTCAGTTAGCAGACAAGTACATTACTGCTTGTACCACCCAAGACACATTTCTCATTTAAGAATTTGAGATACAGTTTTAAATCAGTTGAAAACAACTCCCGTATAAATTCTGTTTATCTTTTGACTTCAACTTGCATATAAGAGTTTCAGATGGGTATTAGGTCTGGTTTCTTCTTCATCGATTGTACTCACCATCCATTTACTAGTAACTTTTGGTGGTCCTTGTCTGCTTTTAAGGGATAGCCTCTATAACCTGTTAATCTCAGCTCCTGAAGTCTCTAGGTGTTCTTCCTAAGACCCTGCATGGTCCGGTCACTGTCTCCCTGCCTGGAGATGCTGCAAGATTCTGAAGAGGATGTGAAACCTCACAAGCACGAAGGATTTTAAGGTAAATTATACTTTTGTTGCTAACTATCCTCTTTATAAAAAAAAGACATAGCTTTAATTAACAATTATTGCTCTCAGATTGTATAAAAATCTAAGATAAATGATTTTATTTTGACTTTTTGTTTTCCTTATTTACTTATGGCAAAGGCAATTCCAATCTGATCTGAACCTCATTGTCAGGCCCTTGCTGCCCCTGATAGGATCCTGAGACCCCCTTCATGGAACCACGTCACAACAACAACATCACAAATCGTGTCAGGATGCATTATTCAGACATAGGCAATTCTCACATAACCAAATGTATAATGAATTGGATGTCTTATTTGCAGTGATTAAGTTTAGCCATCAGTGATTTTCTATATGTCAACTACAGTACTGGAAAATAAAACATAAGAGAGGAACATAAATATCAAAAAAAACACTTAATGAAAACAGTGAAGGAGCTGAAACATCAGCAGAATCAGGAGAAAACACTGCTGATTGCAAATCATTAAACTGCTACTCAGCTAAGCAAATGATTGTTTAAGCCATAACTCACACTGGGCGTCAGTAACTGCAGTTGCACCCTAAAGGTGCTGAGTGTTCAGAGGTATATATATCACCTGGGTAATCAATACACATAAGAACGTGCACATAAATACATACATGTGTGTACACAATAGTGCTCTCGTCACATAGTGGTTATGCATTGGACACTAAACCTCAAGGTCCATAATTTGAAGCCACCAGATGCTCCATAAGACCAAGGTGAGGCTTTCTAATTCTATAAGGAGGTACATTCTCAGAACCTCACTGGGACAGTTCTACTTTCTCCTAAAGGGTTAAATGAGTCAGCAGCAACTCGGTGACAGTGAGGTTGTTTGGTTTGGGTTGGGTGTGTACTAAAGGGGTGAATGCATAATATTCTGACATCTTTGTCTCATTTAATGGAAAGTTGCTCAGTATTACTTAAAATATTTTGAAACCTGCTGATAGCAGATTTCTGCTTCCATAGATCATATATCATAAAAGTAAAAATGCATGACCATAAGTATACATTTCAGACATACAGCACTTACTCTATCAGCAGTTACAATAACCTTAGGCAAATATGAAAATCATTATTTTATTTGAGATTTACTCCACTTGATGTGGCACAGTACTTAAGCAAGAGGCTTAACAATCAGCTGCACCTTGAGAGAGGCTTAACCATCAGCTGCCTAATCTCTGGAAAATATACAGCCTTGTCACCCCACAGGTGCAGGTCTACCCTGTCCTGTCGGTTCACTGCAAGTCAGAATCAAATTAATGATAATAAGTTGTGTTTGTTTAGCTTTTTTTAAAGAGGAGTTAAATGTTTTCAGGAAAGTACTGAGGCATTTGAGGTCCCTAAGTGATACAAATGGTTTGTGTTTAGACAGAAACCAAGGTTGATGGCTTATCTCTGCAGAGGAATGCTAAGGAAGTAAGACCTGGCACACTTCATAGGAGAGTATTTAAAATTCCTACAAAGTTCTGTTCTACTCTAAAATGGGCCTCCAGTATTGGAATCAACAGAAATGGCCAATGTGTTCTCTGCAATTCCAAAGTAATGAGAAGGAAAAAGGTCCCAGGAGTCCAAAGATGAAACATCACACTCCTAAATTTGCAGCTCATAGTAAGTAAACGTGATGTGAGTTACCTATCACAGAGCACTCCTGGGCCTTAGATGAATTCTCTGACCTCTAATTAGAAGGATCTTTTAATCTCCTAGGCATGCAAGATCATAATGTTTGCACTGAAGGGTGATGTGTGCAATCAGAGAAAGTTGTTGTCAGTGGACTAAATATACCAATATTAGTTTCTGCTGGGTACATGGAAGACATATGCTATCCATACCCTTTGAAGTTGGATTCATCTGGTAAGTTTAAAAGATAAACATAGAAAATCTTGCATAGGATCAGTTAGATTTGCCACACTGAACTCTGAACTCCTTCCTATCTTTAGACATGTTTTTGCCAGAGAGGGAGAAGTATCGAATATACTTGAGTATGAACCAAAATGAATATCAGCAAAGGAACCTAATTTTACACAAAACTGCTTTAAAAATGTGCTGAAAAATTCAGATTATACACTAGTATGTATGTACAGTAAGAGCAGCGGCTTCTTTTTCAGTCACATAAAAGACATGTGTCTGGGAAAAGAAGAAAGAAGCATTGCTGGAAAATGATGATTAGATCTGTTTCTGCACAATAACCTAATTTATCAGTGCTCACTATTGACCAGGCACTGTATTTGGCACTTCACAAAGAATGTCACATTCCGTATGTATAGCAGCATTATGAAGAAAGGAGAATGGTTATTTATGTTTCATAAGAAAGGAAACCAGTCTTGAAAATTGTTTGCACTCAGAATCACCCACAGTTCGATAATAAATCCTGATCATATAGTCAATAAACTGTCTTGCAACCTGGAATAACATGATCGTTGGAAGGGCAGAATGACTGCATAGGCAGAAGACCAAGATTGCATCCCTTAGTGAGTGTCACGCATGTTCTTTCAGGTTTCTGTGATTTTGTGGCTATAGTTCGATCATTCTCACTTTCTACATCCTCCATAACCCAACTCCCAATGAATTACCTGTCAGTCTTGGTAAGGATTGTATACCCCGGGCTGCAGAAGGAGAGGAGGTGTGCATCTTTTGTTTTCACTAACCAAGGGAATTAACAAATGGAGGATGTCCGAGGCTGGACCCTCCAGAAAAAAAAAGAAGCAACAACAACAGGGAAGTGTGTGTGTGTGTGTGTGTGTGTGTGTTTTGATACCTCAGTTGCCCAACAACTCCCACCTGCATCCTTCTACAACTTTGAGCAGCAAAGTTTTGAAAAAAAAAATCTGCTTGGTGTTAGTAACTTTGCTCTGCAGTAGAAATGAAACGTACACTTGAAAAAACCTGTAACAAGCAAGAGTGGATCATGGCTCCGATGCCTCAGTCTCACTTGAGCACGTACCCAGACAACAGATAGTACTTGTGCTGGTGCATTAGGACATTTATCATAGTGCTCTTTTTTTTTTTTTCACCTTACGGGTGTAAAGTATCCGAATCATGGCTCCAAAGAAAGTTGGTGATGCCAGCAGGAAAGCTAAGAGGAAATCAGTGAGAACCACAATATAGTTATAGAAAGGAATTATTACAGAAATTGAATCAGGTCACCACCTATCTATTTGGCAGCTGAATACAACATGGCTAAGTCAGCATAATCTACATTTTTTAAAAAGAAATAATTAACGGGGCTAATGTAGGGAGAGGTGTGAAATCAGTAACCCTGAAATCAAGAACTCGAACGCTGAAGAGGTTGAAAAGTTGCTGTTAATTTGGATCAATCAGAAAAACTCAATGACAATAGCATATTCAAGACACAAGAAGCTAAAAGCCTTCATAGGGATTTAAAGTCCTGGAAAAATGAATTTATGAGTATAATTTTAGGTGCTCATTACCAACATCATGGTTTTCCATTATTTCTTGTGGGAAAAAAATGCTCTCAGTCCTTGAGCTTTTTTGATGTTTGAACACAAATTTGGAATGAATTCAGTTCAACAACTGATATATATATATATGTACATATATATATGTGTGTGTATTTGTCAGTTCATAATACTGTGGTGGCTGTGTGTTGCTTAGATGCTGGAAGCAATATCAGTGGTATTTCAAATACCGCCCCTCCGCCCCATGAATAGATTTCACTGGAGTGTCCAATCTAAGAACACACTACAAAGAAGGAATGGCCACCTATTTCAGAAGAGATAGCCACTGAAAATCCTATGGATTGCATGCAAATGTTGCAAATTCCTGAAAACCCAATGAATAGTAGCAGAATATTATCAGAGATAGTGTCAGAAGATGACCCTTTCAGGTCAGAACAGACTCAAAATATGAATGAAGAAAAGCTGCCTTCTCAAAGATGAATCAAACAGAATGATTCAGATGGAATAATGCTTGCAGGACCTTCATTGCTAATGGGACACAACCCAAAATGAGAAGAAACAGGTGCAAATGTGAATTAATAATTGCAACTTCAAATTTACAAAATATGATTCTAGGAAACCTCATCCTAATCTACAATGGACAGGCTGTTCGAAGAAGACCCCGTTATGGAGGCTAACATATTGTGTTAAAGCAACTCCTAGAGGAGTTACGGGGTATGAATTGCCACATGGGGAGCATGGTGGCTAGTGGTTGTGTTGGGCTTCCATCTGCAAGATGAGTAGCCTGAGTGGTGCTCTGTTTTCTAACTCTGGAAAGAGTTACAGTCTCGGAAACTCACAGAGGCAGTCCTGGAAGGTCATTATGAGTACTCATTGACTCATTGGCACTGAGATTGGTTTGTTATTGTTGTTCTCTCACATTGCCACACCACTAAACATGTTGGCCCAGCCAAGGTGACACAAAATGTATGACAGAAGCAAAGTGACAGAGTACCCAGGGATCATGCTTGGAAGAAAAGAAGCTATTTAGTCATATAAAAATTATATGATTAGGTAGATGATAAAGATTTTCTGCCTATAATTCAGGAAACGAGAGGGTGGACTATGAGCCAGGGGTGTGTCCTCAAATAAACAATACAGATGGATAGTCTTTTAAAGTGGACATTACTTTTCCATTGTAGTTTCAAAGTGTACATATCTGTGTGCTAGTCCATGAGGCGCGTGCTATTTTAAAACACTCAATTACTGAAGTTCAAGGAACCCTAGTAGCATAGTGGGCAAGATGTTGGGCTGCTCACTACAAAATTAGAAGTTAAACAATCTGCCCTCCACGAGGGAAAGATGAGGTTGTCCCCTATAAAGAGTTAAAGTCTGGGTTGAGCCCCAGTGGTGTAGTGGTTGTGCGCGGGACTGCGGCCCACTGGGACGGAGGTTCAATTCCAGCAGTGGGGCTGGGCCTCCTACTCCCACCACCGGAGAGCCGTGATGCCCCCCTCCCCCCCAAAAAAAGAGTTAAAGTCTAAGGAATGTAAGGGGCAGTCCTTTGCTGATCTATAGGGCATATATGCATCATAGACTCAGTGGGGGATTATTGAAGTCCAATTAGTTTTACTTATTTTCCCTCTAAACAGGGTACTATGAGAGTGTACCACCAACCTCCAATTGATTCCCCCCCCCCAAAGCTATGTATTTTTAAATCGAAATAACCCTATCACCTTCAACATACTCTTCATTATACTTAATACATTTTTTTCATATCTGCAATTCCATTTTGGGAAATATTTTCAAACTCATCTATTTGGATGGCTAACAACACCTCCCAAGTTTTTTTTCTTCTTCACGCCTTCTTTGTCCTCAAATCTCTGTCCTTTTGTGCCCGCCCCTCTTCCCTCACAGAAACACAGAGAAGTCACATGGAGTGAGGTCAGGTGAGTAAGGTGCCCGAGGCACGAGAAACATGCTGTGCATTGAGAAACTGGTGCACTGAGATGGCTGTGTGAACAGTGTGTCGTCGTAGTGGCAAAACCAGTCCTGTCTGCCACAAATCAGGCCTTTTTTATTACACACTATTTCACAATCTTCTCATAGCCTCTAAGTAGAAAGCTTGATTAACAGTCATTTCTGGTAGAGCAAACTTCAGATGCACTAAGGGTGCATCTTTGTCCATTCAAGAACATTTCTGTCCATTCTAGAACATGTTGGACATCCGGAACAAAGTTTGTCATCAATCAACATGTCGCCTTTTTTGAAACAAGAAAATCACTCAAACACTTGCATTTTTCCCCTAAGCTTGTCCTCGTAAGCTGTGTTCAACATCACAATTGTTTCTGCGGCATTGTTCCCAAGCAGGAAACAAAATTTCACAGCTGCATGCTATACTTTTAATTTGGTCATCACTGAAAATGAGATTCAAGCTAAACTATTTTTATGAAAAAATTCACTGTAAGCAGAGAGAACGTTCCCTGGCGACGATGCCACTGGGAGTACTAACTCTGAGCGAGTTGTATGCTCACCTCGTGGGAAAAATGAATATTAAGAATGCTCCACCCCTTCCAGGACAATTCCATTCTTTGCAGGGGTACCCCATCACGTAGGGTTAGAAACCAATTTGAATCATTTCTATATACCATATATTTTCATGGAAGAAAAGTCAGTAATAGAATATATTCTAAGTCACTAGATGTACCATTATAGCATAAACTATCTATACAGAGAGAGAAGAAAAACTTGTTAAAATCAGATATCTGAGGCATTGAGATCCTAGATCTGGTTCTTCTGGAATTCTTCACTGTCTCCTCAACACCACAATGGGGTTGGTTTGTACTAGGTCCCAGTGGGAACTGGCTGATAACACATTCTTGATTGGTTTCCTTCTCTTTCTCACTTCCTCACACTCCTCCTGGTGTTTCCTGTGACTATTTTCAAAATAAACTACTTACATTCAAATTCTTGTTACTCCTTCTGCTTCTCGGAAACCAAATCACAACTCAGAAAAACATACTGAAATATGTTGGTGTATCCAGACATGGTTAAAGAAGGCATGGATGTGAGTGAAATCATCACTTGAGATAATAAGACGTCACAAGAGAAGATAAAGGATCCTCCCTGCAAATGCCCAACACAAGGAGAAGATACATCAACGGAAAGGGAGATGGAAAGAATTGAAGAGAATAAATCCAAACAAAAACACAGACATGAGATTTCATATGAGTTATATTTTGTTATTTAAGGTGAAAGAGTTTGCTTTAAAGCTGTTGGAAACAATCTGGTAGAGGAATTTTTATGACAAAATAATTGCAAATTATTAAGGGTTCATGGGGGATTGTGAGAGAGGAGGGAGGGGAAATTTGGGGAAGCTGGTACTGTTCATCCCAGTTGGACTGGAAGGGAGGACCTCAGTTAAAAACTTCTAAACATGGAGTTCTGTGATTCTCATAGACCTCCAGTATGACCTGAGTGTGGACAAAGTTCACATGGATCTTATTGGATAATATCAACGTACACATCTGACTCAAAAATCAAAAAATATTTTAGATTCTTCATCCCTCTAAATGTGTTATCTTGGTTTACATGATATTCTTCCAAACAAATGAAAAGTTTAGATTTCTTTTATGTTTCCAACATAGAGTTAAACATACCATTATTCACGACCTTGAAGGTCCAAGTGTTTCCTGAATTGGACATATCTCTGGGCTAATCCCAGATTCCTTTCTGTAAGATAGACAGAGTCTAGATTCCACATCAGGTGAAATGATTGTAAGCCTACTTCAATTCAGGTATATTAGCCATGGCCCATTAACATCCACATCATGGGTCCAGAGGTTAATATGATTCTGACTCTGGGCTTCGATTGAAAATTAAATTTTGAATGTAATATGTGGTCTTAAAATGGTTGGGAACATTAAAAATCTAAGTTTCCATATCTGGGTTAGAAAAATGTGATCTATACCTTAAGTCTAAAGCTTGTTAAACATACATGCCAGAAGAAAGTCATATGATCCTTGTCTCTGTCTCAAAATATAACAAATTTGCCATAGATTCTCAATCTCTTCTCCACAAAAGGATGGGATTCAGTTATTCTAGAACAACCTCTGTGACATTTATAAAAATTGAAGATCAAATATATGAATAAGGCTTTTTAAATGATTTGATAGTCCACATAGAAACTATCTTCTATATAGTCTTTATAAATAGAGTCCAGTAAAACAGTATAAGAGGATAGTATAATAATTAAAATCATATAAAACCATTGGATTTTGAAGAGTTTTTGCTTTCTTCTTATACATTGTATGCATACCTATATGTTATTCTATTTACCAATAATATTCTGTCATTTAGAATTGAGAGGTACATGAAGATTATGGAAGCAAGGGAAGTGGTGGTGGTGGATGCGATTTCTTTAAACACTATTCAAAATCCTAAAATAAAATGAACAAACTCCTATGACTCTCCATATACTATCAAGACAATTGTAGCATTATGACAGACTATGAAATTTACTTGTGTAGGCTGCAGGGAAGTCAAGTGCCAATAATTCAAGATTTTCAGTGATATAGTATTAACCTTACATTCTAAGCAGTCAACCTATATTTATTGACCTGCTACTTTATGGATCAGAAATCATGGTATATGTTGGTAACCATAATTTATTATTTTATAGAAAAAACGTTTTCAAAGTTACAGAACGAAAATGTTAAAAATAGGCTAGACCAGGAGTTAGAGAGGGAATGAAAGATTTGATAAGTAAACAACAGCTATTCAATAGAATTAAAGTTCTTATGGAAAATAACTCTTGATTCCATTCAGTGTTCAGTTATTATTTTAGAATAAACAAGCAAACAAAGAACACCCCATTTTTAATAAGAACATAATGGTGATAGCTAAGTTTTTAGAGAGTGCATCCTTTGTGATTTCTTATTGTCTTTCAAAATGCTGCTTAGTAATAATCATTAAAATTATGTTTTTGAACTGACTGCCACTATCAAATTCTGTGAGCAGGATCCCAATAGAAAGTTCTTGTCAGACAGAAAGAGATAGAGGTGGGAGGGGAGACAGAATGAAATTCAAAACCACAAAGAATACCAGACTTCTGTTCTAATAGAGATTGGTGAAACCCCCATTTTAACATTGGCTCTTAGACACCCTCAAATCCTGGAGCTAAATCCACCCCCCACTAATCAGCTTTCTGTCGAGCAATGGACAAACTTCACGAGAGTCAAGCATAGGAGACCAGAAGATCAGCATTTGTCCCAAACTCAAAGTTTCAGAAGCATCAAAGAAGATGGATAGATGGAATTTGGGAACTCAATGAGCAAGTAAAAAGAATGCTGTTACATTGAGAGAATTCCAATCAAAATTATGACCAAAAAGTGCATAAATTAGTGAGTATAAATTTATTATTCCTTCAAAACTTTCATTCAACCTTAATAAATATGAATTCTCTTTTAAGCATTTAATGATTAATAATTTATATCATTTCTAGAGTAGGCTCTGCTATACTATGATTTGCTTATATTTTCTTGAGATGAACTAATTTTCTTTTGTTTCAAATAAATTCAAATATACTTATGTAAAACAATGTATATCACAACTGGAATTGAAAAGTCGTATCTTAACAACCATGAATAAAAGGTAATAAAAAAGAAGAGATATGTTTCTAATTCTAGCTGGATGTGGTTCCATTGAAGGTGAAGACATAAAAAAGACACTTGGATAAGTAGAAAGACTTGTAGAACAGACTAATTTGAAGCTAAGATTTAAGAATTCAAAAGAATTGAAAGATAATGATAGCATTTTCTTCATAACTATTTAGTGTAGAAGTCAGTACAGGTAGTATGCAATACTGGATCACTGCACCCATGCAATAACTTCCATATTTGTCACCTTTAGCTGAGATACTTTGCAGTATCTCAGGGCTGGCTGACTTCAATCAAATGCTATTTAAAATTGTATTTGAAATTCCAATTGTAATTGAATCACTTGACTATAAAGAATATGGATCTATCCATGATTAAGCTATATATTATTAAGGTGTGGCTCTCTGTCCCTCTTTATTTTAAAAATACATTTTCTTCAATTGTAAACCCAAAGAAAAACAGTTGTTAAGTGTGTATAGGGGTGAATATACCTTTTGTGGTTTCAGTCATATTGCCTACATTAATAAACAATTTTAATGTATATGTCAAAGTATTTGGATATAAGGATGTTCAGTTCAAATTTATTTCCATTTTAATTTATATTTTGAAAGTGCTCAAAGTAAGACATTGGGGTAGGGAGAACCTTCACTATATATGACCTCTTAAACCAAAAGAAACTGGAACATCTGTGGCTACATAGAAAGAAAGACAGAGCTGTCTGTTCCTGTCAAGAATTGCAGTCTTGGAAATCATGTAAGGTCCCCATGAATTGGGATCAACTTGATGGCACTATTGTTCGTTCTCTCTCTCTCTCTCTCTCTCTCTCTCTCTCTCTCTCTCTCTCTCTCATGGATAAATGAGAAGATTGTCAACTTTTCTTCATGGAGGCTCATATATGAAAGATGGGGCTTTCTACTCCTGTAAAGTATTACAATTTCAGAAACCCATGGGGGCAATTCTACTCTGTTCCCCAGGGTTGAGGTGCATCAAATGGCTTGATGGCTGCAAGTGCTTGTTGAGATGCTGTGGACTAAGGAGAGTTATGAACAAAATGGGGGCACTGATAGATGCTAACAAGTGAATGTGTTTGACTCATTTTCTCTACCAGTATCTTAAAGTTGTAATAATGTCAATTAAGCCTTCTTTCCTATAGGAATTGTTGCATTTTTATTACAGCAAAGGCTTCCTGACCATTAGCATTCAGAGGGTACAAAGTATACACTTAGATATAAGAAAAACATTGGCTTGGCTAATTTATGAACATCAGCAATTCCTCCCTTTCTCTTCATTTTACCTCAGTTTTCATTGACACATTCTTTGCAGTAAATACAGTAATCTGAGTTGGTGAGTTTTTACCTTAGTTTGCAGTGGTAACAGTACATTTTTATATGGGAACCACTTAAACTTTTTTTTTCACTCAAACTCTTTATAGAGAGTTGTCTTAATACATTTGTAGTAACATACAGACTGTTATAATACATAACCAATTCCCCCAATACAGAGTAATTCAACTGAAAGTTCTATGGCTTGAAGAGTCCCAATTGTCTCTCCCCAATTAAGAGTACCTCTTATAAAATAGAAATTAATGACTTTTATGAAGTTATTAGTTTGTACTAGAGAAAGACAACAATTGCATTGATGGATGCATATGGCAACATCCCTGAAATATTACATTAGGTGTTTATACTTCCCCATTCATATATGTACTATCAGTTTTGCTGCTGTTCAATATCATCAAAGACATCAGCAATACAATCTGAAATGCTTTTTGGAGAAGAAACCAAAACAAAAAGTATTGAATATTTTTTTTAATTTTTTTTAATTTCACATTTTAAGATCTTCACTCCACTCCATTTAGTTACACCCAAGTTTCTTGAGTGAGGAAACATACTACTAGGGAGAAAAAAGCAGAATATGTACAATTTACTCCCATTAATTTTTACTCTGACAATCACTTTGCAAAAATGAAAATTTTAATTCACTGTTTGCAACAGGACAAGAACAAAGGATTCTATGACAGATATTGTAATTCCACTGCCAAAATATGCCAGTTCAACAGGCTCTGCAACCTCTTTGAAAATCCAAGGTATGGGCTGAGCCCTGGTGGTGTAGTGGTTGTGCATGGGACTGCCCACTGGGATGAAGGTTCAATTCCAGCAGTGGGGCTGGGCCTCCTACTCCCACCACCAGAGGGCAGTGATGCCCCCCCAAAAAAAATTAAAAAAAAAATCGATGGTATATTTTCTCCATTGCTATGTTTAATTACAACTGCTGTTTACTTACAAAAATCAAAGTGCCTGCACTTTCAGTGTACAGTACCTCAACCTAGCAACACACAGTATACCAGTACATAACTAAAGATTCAGATATTTTCTGGGACAGCACATCCTTCCTTAGAATTTCTGATCCTTGACCCTGGTTGTAAAATGATTCAGTGTGCACCTGGCACATGCATTGCGTCATATCTTAAATGTTAAAGATCCATGGAACTAACTTAACCCACTAGGGTACTGGTATGTTTAAACTTCAGCTGACATCATTGAGGATGGATGGTTTCAAGAAAAAAATGCTCAGAGAATGTTGGATCTGTGTGTTTCTAGGCCAGTTTCCCCAGAATTCTGTTCTTTAATTGAGATACAGACAGAGCACATTGGCTATATTACATACCTGGATATGTTGAAATTTTTCACCATGCAATGATTTTGGCAGTCTGGTTTGGCAAGTACAAATAACTTGATCCTCAACAGTTAAAAGAGATTTTAAGGCGCAAAAGAAACAATGTGACTTTTCTTGTATGTGTTCTGCTGTTTGTCACTGATAAGTTTAAATGGCTTATACCCATTTGAAGACAACATGGTAATATATTCCAAAATTATTTATAGGTTTGAAAGTTCATTGGAATTAGTTGCTATCAAGTCTTAGCAAAGGAAAACAGAAAACCAGAGCTACCATAGACTTCTAGATTTGTGGAACTGTAAGAAATGTAATAGAGAGGTTTAAATATAGGCATGTACATAGGTGCATATATTTATATATTACAATGGGGAAATAGATCAACATGCATATACTTATAGGGTTAGTATTAAGACAGCAGATGGGCATTGAACCTCCACTCAAGTACTTCCTCAGTGCAAAATATTTTATTCTATAAAATTGGCATTCCATGATGTTCACCTTCCTGGCATGATCACTGAAAATAAATGTGTGCATAAGTAACAGTGGTGAAGAAAACTGATGGTGCCTTACTATCAAAAGAGGTAGCATTTGGGGTCTTAAAGGCTTGAAAATAAACAAGCAGCCATCTAGCTCAGAAGCAACAAAGCCCATGTGGAAGAAGCACCCTAGCTTGTGAGACCACAAGGTGTCAAAGGGATCAATTATCAGGATTCAAGAACTAAAAATCATAACATTTCATGCTCACCTTCCTGATATGATCGGTGATGACAAATATGTGCATAAGCAAATGTGGTTAAGAAAGCTGATCATGTCCGGCTGTCAAAAGATACAATGTCTGGGGTCTTAAAGGCTTGAATAAACAAGCTCCCTTCCAGCCAAGAAGCAACAAAGCCCACGTGGAAGAAGCACACCAGCCTGTGTGACCACGAGGTGTCCAAGGGATCCGATATCAGGTCTCAAAGGACTAAAAATTATGTCATCATAAATGAAGGGGAGTACAGATCGGGGACCCAAAGTCCATCAATAGGTAAAGCAACATCCCCTTACAGAGGGATTTGAGGGAGGAGATGAGTGAGTCAAGGTACAGAGTGGTAACAATGAAATATGCAACTTTCTTCTATGCTTCCTCCCACCCACTATCATGATCCCAATTCTACCATGGACAAATCCAGCTTGACCAGGGGATGTACACTGGAGCTGGAAACATGGAGAATTTAGGATAGATGATCTCTCAGGGCAAGTGGTGGGAGTGCTGATACTCAGACAGTGGAGGGATGGTAGAATATAAAGGGGATCAAATATCAGGCATCTACAAATAACCTCCTCTCTGGGGTACAGACAACAAGGAAGTGAGTGAAGAGATACATTTGACAGTGTACAATAAGGAAAAGTAATAACAATTTTTAAATTATTAAGGGTTCATGGGAAGGGGGAGGAGGGAAAAATGGCAAGCTGGTACTGGGGGCCTAAGTGGAGGGAGGATGTTTTGAAATAAGTGTGCAATAAGTGTGCAAATGTAGCCTGCATACAATTGATGTGTGTATTGATCATCATGGGAGTTGCATGATCCCCCAATAAAATTATTTATTTTTAAAAAAGAAGGGGGAAAGAGCAGGATATACCAAGGGCTCCAGTAGAAAATATTTGGAAATGATCATGGCAACACGTGTACAAATAGGTTTGATACAAATGATGTATGGAATGTTATAAGAGCTTTAAAAGCCCCCAGTGAAATCATTGGGGGAAAAAAAAGAAATAGATAGAAAGGATAATAATCCTTAACATTCTATGCTTTTAGCCAATCAACAAGTAAACATTTATTAAGTTCCTACTGTATACCTGATGATAGGTTGTTGGAGCTGGTGCATTCTACATTGAAGGACCTCATAGCTGAGAGAGCATGAAAAAAACACACAAGGGCACCATCAAGCAGGTATTGATCAGGCCCGTGGGGAGCTCGCGTGGTGTAGTGGTGACCCGTGGGACCACAGTCCACATGGTTGCCAGCTTAAAACCACCAGCAGTTTCTCAGAAGCAAGACTAGGTTTTCTACTCTCAGAAGAGTGTGCAATCTCAGACACTACAAGGGGGTTTCTCCGCATTGACTCAATAACAGTGAATTATTATTATTTTTTTTTGGGGGGGGGTAGAGGGTGGAGCGAGTATGAGTCTGTGTGAACCCTGAATGCATTCTTTCCTCTCACATCTATTTTCCAATGGGTGCTTGCATTTAAGCCACATTTAATCCTCCTGTGATTATAAGTGTTTGACGCTGGCATTGCCAGCAAGTTTGCCTTTCATTATAAAGGAAGCTAAATGTTGGAAGAGAATTCCCTTTGGAATATTTGCATTCAACAATTCCCAGTAGTCAATTTTCCAATAAGAATGTGTCAAAGATAATACTAGCACTTCCTCAATTTAACTAGCTGATTGGTTAGCCAAAACCAGTTGCCTCCAATGACCTGTCTCCAATCCTGTTTCACACAATTCACCTGCAGAACTATAAACAACACTTGATGTCATCCCTGTAGATTCTGGGTAAATTGGTCTGGGAAGTAGCACTTTAAACAAACTAACAAACTGCTTGATTCTCTCCTGCCTAGATTAATGATCTTTTTTCTTCTTACTGATTCACAGCTTGATCAGAGTACAGAAATCCTTACACTTTCAAATGTCACGTCAATAGAACTCTAGCATAGTTACTCACTAAGCTACGCAGTGGTCTTGATTTGTTTCCATTTTTCTATTCTTGAATCCCCAAAGTTGGCATTTTCATTGTCTTATTCTCTTTATCTTGAACACCTCAACATAATCTTAGAGTAACCATGTCACTTATTCTGAGGCATTGACCCTCCCTAATTTTTAGGATGTCTTTTCAGAGTGAAAAGAAAGTTTCTTCCATTTTCTCCTCTTTGTTTCTTTAAAGACAAATATTGTTTTCCTCTAGGAGATTTCTTTTGTAGGAAATTTGCAAAACATGAAATAATAAAATTAAGAGTAAAGGTTGTCCCAAATGTTGCAGTGGATGACCATTTGGCTGTACATACTTTTGATCATTTTTCTATTTCATGAATATATTAACATTTGTGTATAAACTAAAATTCCTACAATTTGAAAACATCTTTTTCAGTTAGCACTTTACCTGAAAATGTATATCTTGATAAATTTCAAAATTCAAGATTATGTTTGAGATCATCATCTGCTTGATATCCTATCATCTACAGTACTTTGCTTTTGTTAACTTGTCTTCTTTGAGTACATTTAGTTTGATATCATAACTGTCTTTTACCCTTTAGCATTTCAATATTAATTGGTTCATTGGTGTTTAAAGATATAACATCAATGTGGCCATAATTTCAATACTGTTTAATAAAATAGTCTCCATTCTTTTAGGTGGTTTCATAGATACATCTTTTTAATATTTTGATAGAAGTTGAAAAAGTGCAAAGAGAAAGGAAAACAGTGATCCTATCTGAATATATTTCAGTCTAAAAGTCTTAAATGATTTCTGTTTATGCTTTTGCCACCTCCTTTAGTTTTAATATATCATTTCCAAGATATTAATATGTTGGAAAGTTTATGATAACATTTGAATATTTTCATTGTTAATTTACTTTTTTCCTCATTAGCTTATACAAGAGTCTTCTATAGTTTCTTGAATAGAGTATAATGAAACCCTTTCTTTGATATTTTCTCAGAACGTTTTATCCTAAGTGTACATAGTAGCACATGTAATAAACAAACAAGAGAATAATAATCACCACAGAACACTGCCACTGGTTCTTACACATAAAGTCCTGTATGACAGTAGAATTGTCCCATTAGGTCTCCAAGGATATAAATATTTATGGTTACAACACTGTCACATCTTCTTTCCAGAGAGCAGCTGTTGGGTTTGAACCGACAAACTTTTAAATAGAAGCCAAGCACTATTTTCACTCTTCCAGGGTGCTCCTTAGCGTATCTAAATTTCCAATCAATATTGGAAATTGTGTGAGGGAAGGGTTAGACTACAATCAGTGCGCGATAGAAGTTGTAGTTGCACAATGCTAAAAGAGCCAATCAACCATGTATTTATTGTCCAGAGTTACACTTTTCCACTCACCAAGCTGAAGTTTAGTCATTTTGCTTGTAATTCAATCAATGAGCAATAAACTAGTCTTATTTACCCATATTTTCACTTAGCAAAGAGAGACAATAAAACTCTTGCTGTCTTCTCATTAAAAAGTTCTTTGAGGAGATTTTTTATAGCATACTATAATAGCTATATAGAAATCAGAACACGGAGGATGTTCATTAGTGGTTTTGCTGATTGAGAGATCAGCCAAATATAAAAGACTATTAGGCTATTATAAAGAGAAACACCAGTGACCTGTTATGAGATAATGCTCCTCTTCATCTGAAAAATTGTCATTGAGGAGTGTGAAACAGGAAGGTGGGAAGGGAGAATTCTTAAGACTTTCAAGCCTAACAGTTTTCTCCTTAAGACAAATACTTGGAAATTCCAAATTAAACTTAATTTTTAAGATGTTTTAATGTGTTTCTGAGAAATATGTTTAGGAGACATCAAATAATTATGATACATGGTATATCGAGAGTTTATTTTAGTCATTTTCCAAGAGTTTAGGAAATCTAAGCTAATCATTCTGGATACATTTTTTTATGTAAGTCTTAAAATACCTCCACAGACAATGTTTTCACAACTCTGCATAAATGTGCTTTCAATGAAGGTCTGTATTTGGACTGATTCAGGTGTGGTGATGAGGACTTTGCTGTAGAATTAAAAAGAAAAGAAAAAGAAGGAGCTACCATACTTTTTCTGTTCAGAAGATCTCATTCATTGAGTATGGTATATTTTATTTTTATCATCCTGTCTCCCAGTCCCACAATACTTATTTTTTATTTGTTTTCTATCATGACATTTTTAGTAAAATTCAACACCCCAATTTTAACAACTGTTTCTTATCAATACGATACATCCTTCCCCATCAAATTTATTCTTTCCATGCTAGACTCTGCAGTTGGTATGTGCTTTAACGTTATCAGGATGTAACAGAGGGGTCAGCTTCTTCATATTTGAAGCTTACTGGGTTCTTGGATGCTATCATTGTCCTGTTCACTAGATGTTTTTCCTATAGTGCAAACTAAAGTCAACAAGTTCAGTTAGAGTTATTTCCTGGCAAAGACAGAGGCCACTGAATTGTGCAGTTCCAAAGATGGCAAGGACTTCACAATTACAGAGCAGCCACAGACCACGATGTTCCATAGAAATCACCAGAGCAGACCAACATGGCTCTTCAAATGGAGTTCTGGGTTGAAAAGAAATCTGACAAATTTTGTAGTTAACTATGATATTATGGCTTAATGTTTCACTGAATTCTCTTTGCTAAATAACCAGCAAGAGTCTTCTTCAATGGAGCTCCATGGAGTACTTTAATTCTAACCACATATTGATTCATCGAATACCATACTTGAATAGCCATAATTTGTCAAATTTATAGCGTTTTAGATGTTCAGTTTATGTGGTCTGTTTATTTTAGAGTTGGATTGTTTTTCTCTTTCCAAATGGGGGGAATCCTATTAAAATCTCAGTTCTTATCTTCTGATATTGCCACAAGATGTTCTGTACACAATAATTCTGGATGGTTTCTGTTAATCAGGGGGAAGATGAATGTGGATGTCCATTGCTTTCAACTTGTTGGCTCTTTCACCTGCCATCTTAGTCAGACGCGGCATTAATGACTGCTACCCAAATAATCATCTGTGCATTGGTGGTAAATAAAAGTATGCAACAGACTCCAGGATTAACCAGACGACAAAGTAACTCATACAGTCATTTAGATGCTAAGCTAGAATGGTCTTGGTGGGAACAAGGGTTGGTGAGATGACAAGGAACAAATGAAGACATCTCCAGGTGGTTTACTCTTGTGGAAAGAAAGAAGAAAAAGATGATGATAGCATTACCAAACTAGCATGCTGGAGGCAATTTTCTTAATTACAGTGCTGACCCAGCAATGCACACAGCATGGTCTCACTATTGGCATGAAAGCTTTTACTTTCAAACAGTATTAACCCTTCTTGGTACCATATGTCTTAATTAAGATGATTCCTGAAAGTGCTGCCCATGTCAGCAGTTTCACATTTCCATTGGTGTTTATATTTTATTTGTGAAATCATTGAACTGTGTCCACAGTGAGTGATTCTATTTGAGGAACTTTTCCCATGAATTCAAAAGAAATGCTCTCCAGTATTCTTTTATATTGGTTAGAAAAATTCTGGAGAGAGACCATCTGAGAAATGAAGAGGGAAAAGGAGAGAGGGGAGGAGAGAGAGAGCAAGCTCTTCTTAGTTCTATAAAATGTTTGGTGGTGGTGTTTGCTGCATGTAATAAGAATTGAGTCCAATTCTTGGCAACCCCTATGTATGCTACCTGCATCATCCTCCCCGTTGTTATACATTAGGTCATTGTTGCAGCCACCATGTCAATCCAATCCTCACTCAGGGTTTTCCACTTTTTTGTTGTTACCTTTTTAGTCTACTGGGCAAGATGTCTTTTTTCCAGGGACTAGTCTTTTTTGATAGCATGTCTAAAATTTTGATATTAAACCCCACCATTCTTCCTCCTAAGACGCATTCTGACTGTGCTTCTTCTAAGACATCCTTCTTCCAAGACATTCATTCTGCTCTGGGGTGGCAAAAATCATGCCACACAAACCATTAAATACTATGTTCTTTGTAAATATAAGCCACAGGTTTTCCTTGTTAGCTTTGAAACCTAATTATTGTGTATAATTAATTATAATCTATTTTATTTATTGTGTATAAAGGTCCCAGAACAATTGCTTATACCAGTTATAATATGAAATTTCAGATTGACACTAGGTTTACTTTATTTCAAAGTGAATTTTTATATTTTTCTATGATTGCATTGCTCCTTTTCTCATGGGGACCCTATAGGGTAGATGAGAACTGTCCCTTTGGGTTTCTGAAACTTAAAGTCTTCACAGGAGCAGATGACTGCATCTTTCTTCTGTGCCTTGAGGGTTTGATCGGACTCTGCAGTTAGAAATTCTGTGAGCAAGTATTGTGCCACCAGAGTGCCGTGGTTATAAAGTGAAAGGGATCAAAATTCCCCAGGACCTAACATTCAGAGGCTAGAGTTGTTTTAGATTTGAAACTTATCTTTATTTTTTGACCTCTCTTAATACAGTTTACTCATTCTAGTTATAAAACTACTTCTAGTACAAGCATATTTTCAAAAAAGGTGTTTGACTGGCAATTTATTTTTGCAACTTTCCACACAAAAAAACATGAACAGACTTTAAGTGTATGTTATAAGATTAGATAAAGCAATATATATGTGTACTCTCTGTTACTTGTTTAATGTAAGCAGGATGCATTACTATCAAATAACATCGTTGGCAGTTTCAGAAAAATAATTAACCTTTGAAAATCATTCTATGGGATTATTTGACTTTATTTATGTGCTATGAGTCTTTCTAAAAGCGCTTTTCCTTTTCAGAATTTTTTGGTGACCACTGATCTTCCTCCACCCCCACCCCTGATTTTTTATCACAGACATCAAGGCATGTGGATAATTTCATTGGCCCTTCTTGTATAATGTACCCAGAAGCCAGAAACGGCTGCAGACTTTGATCACTGAAAGATAATAATGAAAGTGCTTTAACTAGTACACATGTCCTCACTTTAAAAAAAAACTAAATGTAAACAACACCAAAATAAATAAAAACCAGCAAATGGGTTCTTTAAAGTTTCTTAAGGCTGTTGCAAGGTCACAGTTCGAAACCACCAACAGATCTGAAGAAGAAGAGGGGAGGCATTGTCTCTCTATTTCCATAAAAATTACAGGGGGGAAGCTCACGGGACCTATTTTATCCTGTCCTGTAGGTTGCTGTGAGTCTGTATGGACTCCGTGCCAGTGAGTTTGGCTTTGCGGTCTGCTGTTGTTCCATGTTTGAGAAAAACCTTGACAAGGTGGAGAGTTTATGTTTCATGTTGTGGTTGCTGCTATTGTGGCTGTTAGCTAACATCAAGTTGGTTTGCGCGCACGCACACACACACAACAAAATAAAGTACTGTTGGGCCTAGCACCATCCTCTCAGCCATTGTGAAGTGTGAGCCCACTGTTGCAGCTACTGTATGGTGGCACAGTCCCATTGGCACACTTGTTGCGGACCGTCGGCTTCTCTGAGCATGATATCTTTTTTCTAGGGACTGAGTCCTCCTGGTAACATCTCTAAAGCACTCGAGACAAAGCTTCACCAGGCTCCTTTCTAAGGAATATTCTGGCTGTACTTTTTCCAAAACCGTTTTTCTCATTCTTCTGGCAGTCACGATACCAACACACACACACACACACACACACACACACACAGTTGATGCTTACTTGTTTTTCTGATGGGAGGGGACCAGTACATGTGGAGTTCAGTTCATTCCACCAGGTCAGGCTGTTAACCAAAGTTTCTATTTAGAGGTTTTGAAAAGATGGCATAACGCTGTGTGACCAAAAAGGCCTGATTTGTGGCAGGAAGGGGACTGTTTTTGCCACCATGACATTGCACCTGCTCACACAGCCATCTCAGGGCACCAGTTTGGGGTAAGACCCAGCAGGCTTCTCTTGCTCTACGCACCTTCCTGCCATGACCTTGCTCCCTGTGACATCTTTTTGTTTCTGTGAAGGAAGAATGACTTGAAAGTACAATTTAATGTAGAAGAAGCGAAGAAAAAAACCAAGTCATGTGTTATTTATCAACCATCCAGACAGATGAGTTTGAAAAAAATGTTTCCAAGAATGGAACCGCAGATTCAACAAATTTATTAAATGTACTGGAGAATGCTTTGAAGGTGATATGATTGTTTTGTAAACAATTTTAAATATATAGGTTTGACAAAATCCATTTGGGGTGAGAGTATTCCCTTGTATATTCACTATTCTTTGTTAAGCATACAATTATTTGCTTGGTGTAGAAATTCAATATTTAAGGAGAGAGGACAAGCTTTTGATGGACATTTTTATTTTAAACCACATAGAATTCTTTTGTTCTGATCTACAACAACAACTGCCTCTTAGTTTATGTATAGGTCCTGCATGAGCTCAAATACATGTTCTGGAATTGTCATTCTTAGTAGTGCTAACCTTAGTTTTTTTATGATCCACACACTCTATGACTCTGCATAGTCAGCAACACAGACAAAATCTTATTTCTGATATTCTCCACTTTCAGTCAGCATCTATGTTAGTCAAGTATGATATATCTTACTACATATCCTCTTCTGAATTCTGCTTAAGTTTCTGGCAGTTTCCTATGGATATACTGCTGCAAACATTTTTAAATTTTACTTTTGTGTGATATCAACAATAATATCCAATATATTTTATTACATTGGCTCACATTTTTAGAAAGGGCACAAGTATGAACCTTTTATAATCTAATGTCTAGGTAGTTGGCTCCGAAATTTCTTGGTATACTTGAATAAATTTTACCAGTGTTGCATGAGTTTGTGTCAACATCTCGACTGGTGTATGATCAACTCTTGGAGGGTTTTGTTGTTGCTGTTAATGTCTTGAGTGCAAATTTAGAATTTTATCTTTAACACCATTAGTACTTGATCATATTTTCCCTCTTGAAAAGGTTTAATGTTAATCAATTATTTTTGTCACAATTATTCTGGGCATTCCTACCATCTCCTTTTGATGCTTCCTGCATAATTTTGTCCATAGAATCCTTCAATACTGCAATGGGAGGCTTGACATTTCCCCTTATGTGACATAGGTAAAAATTAATCAGTAGTTGACTGATTCTTTTTAAATCCAAATAAAACTGAGCACTGTAGTGGTTATCTAGCCTCACTGCCATCAAGTCAGTACTGAAGTATAGTGATCCCTATGGGTTTCCTAGCTATAACTGCTCACAGGAGTGGAAGCCTCAGTCTTTCTCCTGCTTAGCTGCTGGTAATATGTAACCACTACACCACAAGGACACTTCATTTGTTATCCACACTCAGGCATAACTAATCAGGGCTCACACACTTTTACCTTCTTTTTACATTAAACTGTGGTGTATTGTCACATCTTATGATGTCTGAATTCCAAAAGAAAAATCTATATTTCTCTTAGGAATTGCAAGAAAGAATAACTTAAGTGGATGTGATCATCATTACCATTTTAAAATGAATACTATAATAATGGATGAAGTATAAAAACAATGCCAGGTGTCATCCAAAGGAGATGATCATCCAAATTAATCTAGGGCCTAAGTGGGCCATTTGAACAAAGGCAAAAATAAGATCTTATTTCTATTCCAAAAGGCATAAGGCAATTTCAATTTAAAATAACTTGGACAGAATATTTCATTGGACTGATGGGAAGAGGTTTATAATTTAAATGGTACAGAATGAGATATAAAACCAGATTGGATGTAAGAATGAGGGAATTGAAATTACTGAAAACATTTTGAAAATATATTTAGAAAATAATTTGTAGTGAAAAGTCATAATTCTCTCCCTTGATTATTCATTCTTCTGGTTAGTCATAAATTCAGTAAGAAGTTACAGAAATTCTATTATATCCCTTATTTTTATTTGTTTGGGGAAATGGGTTCAAGGTTATAATACAATGAACAGGATCCCAAATGTTCTAAAAAATCATTATGGAGATTAAAAAATAATAATCCTAAAGAAAGATAGAGTCAATTAAAATACAGAGAGCAAGCTAAAGCTAATTTGTTTATTAAAGGTACACTCTCTTGCAAATAATAAGCTCTCCAAGTTAAAGTTTTGTTCTCTATAAAAGGAATCTTTATATCACATCTATGTTTGTAGATTATGGGAAAGCTGGCTCTGTTTGCACAATGAAACCCTTTCTGAGGTTTGTTAGTTTTCCTTCTTGATGATGAAATAATATCTCAGCATTATCAACTTTCCATGCAGCCACAAGGATCACTGCACCTTTGAACCTTAGAAACATTGACAGAAACAGTATCTTGAGCTCCGTTACCTTCCTTGTCCAAAACACAGTTTGTCAAACTGCTCCTTCAATAACTCAGAAGTGATGAGAGATAGAGGCCACCTTCCTCAAGTCAGGTCTGGTCAATGTGAAAATGAGCAGCCTATTTTCAACAAATAAAATCCATGAGTACACAGCAACTATGATATGACCCTAATTCCAGGGACCCCTCCTCTGCACAGAACTGCTCTTAGTGTCTCCAACCCACATCACCTTTCAGAAGCAGATCACCAGGCTTGTCTTCCGAGGTGCTTCTGACTGTTTTAACTGCCCAACTTTTAGTTCGTAGTGGAGCACCTCATCATTTGCACTCATCAGGCACTCCATTCCACAATATATTGTCATTATTGTGTTCCCTTGAGTTCGTTCTGACTCAAAGTGATCCCATGTGACAGAGAAAAACTTCCCCACAGGGTTTGCTAGCCCGTCATCTTTATAGATCCACAGGTCAGGTCTTTCCTTCTATGGGTCATAGGTGTGTCAAACCATCAAACTTATAGTTAGCAACTGAACACTGAACCATTGTGCCCCTGGAGCTCTCTCCTTCCACAGAGATGGAAATTTCAAAACAGATTTGAGAGGAATGCAATTCAAGTCAGAAGACATCTCATAGCATTGTGAATTCTGGTGAGGTAGTGGTAAAATGTTAGACTGCATTCTGAAAGATCAGCAGTTTGAAACCACCAGCTGCTTTTTGGAGGGAAAAACAGTTTTTGGGCAGTTCAATCCTTCTGTAAAGTTGCTATGAATCTGCACGAATTCGATGGCAGTGGGTTTTTCTTTGTCTTTTGGTTGGTTCTCTTTGCCATATACTGTCTGTCAGCTAATAAAAAATATATGAGGATGGGTGTTCATCTGTCACTTTCCTTTTTTTTCCTTCCAGGGAAGGTTACAGTCTATATTATGAGAAACCATGACCTTTCCCCGAATGCCTTCTTCACCGCTTCCTCTCTCCATCATGAAACATGAGGCTTGCTTGCCTGGCCTGGCTCACCATCATTGCTCACTGGCCAGACAGAGACCATCACAATGGCTAATGGAAACATGAACAGCATGAACAGTGTAGTTCTCTAATTTGTTTAGCTAAACTGCATTAGTCATGCTGAAAGTTTTATTATCAGAGTCAAATACAGGAAGCTCAAGCGGATATGCTATATTTAAAAAAATAAAGCATATTTTTAAATAAGCTTGACGTATTGATTAGCTAATTTTCTAAACAAGAGATTCATTCCTTTTAATCCTCGGCATTACTGTAAATTCTATTTCTGTCATATTTCACAAGGGTTTATATGACTCAGTACAGGGTTAAAAACAAAACAACAGCACTCGCCTTTGTCATGGTAGGTTTTGCTTTAAGGCCACTTTTCCGAGATATTATTAAGTTGAGTGGGAAAGGTGGACCCTGATTTTCTGTAGGAGGTTAGCACTATAAATTAGAAGAATAAACTGAGATTATTTGCTTGAATTGAAATGTGTGTGTATTTATACAGAGAGAAAGAGAGAGGGTCCTGGATTTACTGTGGAATGAGGCCTGAGCTACTAACAACGTGTGTTAGTCCGGGTAGGCTAGAGGAACAAATTTCATAGACCCGTATATGGATATAAGGGAATGGTTTGTATACAAAAGGAATGGAACACTGAGAAAGCATCCTAGCCCAGTTCAGTTCAAAGTCATAAGTCTGATATTAGCCCATATGCCCGATACCAGTCTATAAAGTCTCTTTCCGACTCACGAAATCACAGGTCAGTGGGTGCGGAATCCCAGCGCTGGCAGGGATCTCCCCATGGCTCCTCGCTTCCAGGGCTCAAGGTCCATCAACAGCATCCAGTGGTGGCAGAAGCAACTCATTGCTGGCAGGGGACCCCACGTGGCCTCTCCAGCTTCAGAGGTCTGTCTCCATCAGGACAAAGCCATGTGGCTTCTCCTCAGGCTCCTCCAGCTTCTCGGACACTGCCATCTTGTCTTGTCCATGATTCATTGCCTCTGAGACTAACTCCCAACCACTGGGGAAGATAGCTTCTCATCTTCACGTGGGAAATATGGCGAGATTTTCCAGACATATCAGGAGAAAGCCATGCCCACATAGAGGCCTCATTGGCTACTCAATGGCTATCTCCAGATGAACAGGCTAGACTCTACCCCTACATCTCAATCATGAAATTAACATAAGCACATGACTGCCCCAACAGGATTGTGGTTCAAAGGCGTTAGCTGCTCTTTGGGGAAGATAAAGCTGTCTGATCCCGTGAAGATCTACAGCCTCAGAAACCCTAAGGAACAGTTCTACTCTGTCCTGAGTTGCTATAAAGTAGAATATTAAAAAACAAAAGAAAAACCTACCTCTTTAGGTTTCTGAGGCTTTAATTCTATGGGAGCAGACAGCCTCATCTTTCTCCCATGGAGAATCTGGTGGATTTGAACTACTCACCCTGTGTTAGCAGCTCAGTGTATGTCCTTCTGTGCCACCAGGACTCCTTTAGTCAAGATAGATAGATAGACAGATAGATATCATGTTCACCTTTTTAAAAGTTTTCTGCATGGTATTTCAGTTGCCAACCCAAATGTGGGAACTGTTGGTTATTTTTTTGAAGTCACTTGGTCTGATTTCTTTTTCTTCATTTATCCCAGCCTTCAGTAGAGGGTGGTACTCTCAAGAATTTCTTTCCTCACCTCCACCCCCATTACTTTTTATTGCTATTTGTTAACTTATAAATGTAGGGAGGCATGTAGCATCTTCCAAGGAGATAGTCAATACTACTACATCACTTTAATTATTATTATTAGTAGTAGTAGTATTGTTATTAATATTATGTAACATGTATGACTGGTGTACTAGTTCCTGGTAAGCCAGTGATCTTTGGAACTTATATACTAGATATAGTTTTATAGGAACTGTTCCTTAGATCTCAAGGATGTGGACTATAGAAAGGATTCTTCCATTTTGTAAGTGCCTACTTGAAAGAGTTTTGTTTTGTCTTTGTTTTTTTCAAACAGGTTTGTTTGGTCACAAACTCCCTTTATCTTTAGATTCACCATTACTTACTGCTCATCAGGAGATTCAGTATTGTTGTTTTCAAAGGCTAGCACAGTGCTCATGGATGAGTCATTCTCCTAAACCTTTGTTGGATAATAATGAAAAAATGAGGTAGGAAACCACTCTGGACCTACATCTAAAACCACAGCCTTTCATTTATGGTCCTGGAGTCAATCACTCTATAATAAAGTTTTTAATTAGACCCTTGGTGGCATAGTTAGCATGTGTTAAGCTGCTAACCATGTGGTCAGCTGTTTGAAATTCTGCTTCCCCAGAGAAAGGTGAGACTTTCTACTCCTGTAAAGAGTTGCTGTCTTAGAAACACATAGGGCCGGCACGAGTCAGAACTGACTTGAATGCAATGTGTTTGGTTGAGTTTTTAAGTCATAAAGTGTGTTAAGTGTTAGGTGATGCTTTGCAACAACAATTCTGCAGAAGAGGGATGAGACCGTCTACTCTTGTAAGAATGTACAGCCTCAGAATCACAAAAGAGCAATTCTGCTATATTCACTCTGAAATAGTAACTAAGTACCTAACCATGGCAGTGGGTGTGTGTTTTCACTTTGACCCAAATGTTCATGGAAAATGCAATTGAAAGATAATGAAAGGGAGTCCCAGCTATATGGCACCCAGGTAAGAAGCCCACAATTGGGAGAACTATGGAGATCAGTGAACTCGGTGTCCAGAAGGATGAGTGGGGAGATTCTGGTAAATTAAAAGACTGCTGCGGCAACCCAGAGGACTTTCTTGGACTGGGAGATGACCTTCCCCCATCTAGCCTTGCTCTGAGGCCCAGCGGGTCTTATGATTACAGACCCACTTCCAGTTCATTTGCCCTCCCCAGCCTGACCTCTGCATAGAAAACTGCCCTACTGAGTTTCAACAACTACAACTGAACCATCACATGATGACTGTCCACCCACAGCCCTATCCACTGTGAGTGGCTCCCATTTCCCAAGGTTCACTTCTCCCCTTCTTCCCTTCTCCCTTCTTCCCTTCTCCCCAACAGTGGGAGTCACTGTTGGGACCCTGCCACCACCCAACCTTGGCCCCAGTGGCAGTGGATATAACCTGTTCATAGTTTGCCTATAGTAAGTTCAGTCACCTGTAGCTGCTGAGGCTCTCCACACTATTGCCTGGCATACCCTCACCCCTGAAGCACTGGCTGCCGCTCCTGCCAATGCTTGGAGCCCTTAAGTAACCCATCCCATGGCCATGGAGCTTCTTTCCACATTGTCTAGCACCACCATGCACAGAGCTACACTCACTCCCTGCAACCACTAGCCCATGTGCCCTCAGAGGGCCACCAGGACTGCCCTCAAAATAGGAAATCCAAGCTGTCTAAGGAAAGTGAAACCTTAGTGAGATAAAGAAGTAGTCCAACCCCTAGTGAAGTTGGCTGTAGGAAAGCTGAAGAAGCATTCCTACCAACCTCACAAAGAAAGATCCCAGGGCTTTTTAACTTTCTGGAAAATGGTTCCAAATTACCCCAAAATGAAACACAAAGAGCATCTCTGCACAACAACCTCAATGAAAAAAAACAGGAGAAACAAAATATATTGTCCAAGTATGTCCTGAATCCAGCAATGAGCATCGAACAAGCAGAAGTTAAGCCACCACAGAAAGAAAGCTTCAGAATGCTGCTTAGAGTCATAGGGGATATGAGGGAAACATTACAGGAAAACGATGAAATGATAATAGAAGAGATAAACACCACACCTCAAAAGGAAATACAAGAGTTAAGGGACAAACAGCAAAGTGAAATACAAGAGCTCAGGAATGGAGTAACAAGAGAAAATAACAAGTTAACAGACTTTGCCAACCGACTGGAAGAAGCTGAGAATAGTACCAGTGACATTTACGATGACCATCCAGACTTCAACAAACAGGAAAGAGACTCAAACAAGATAATCTGATTTGTCCCATAAAATCTGAGAACAAAATACTATGAAGAGGAACATTATAATAATTGGTCTACCAGAATCACACAGCAAAGAAGTCAATGGCAAAAATAGCAAGGGTCAGGTTAAGTCCTGATGGCGTAAGTGGTTGAGTGCGGGACTGTGGCCCACAGGCTTGGCGGCTCTCAGGAGCAGTGCTGGGTAGCTCTCACGACCACCAGAGGGCAGTGATGCCAAAAAAAAGAAAAAAAATAGCAAGGATCTTCCTAGAGGAAACTTACCCAGCTTAATAAACAAGAATCCAGCAACCATCCAGGAAGTAGAGCATGTACCAAGGAAGTATATGCCAAGGCATATAATAGTTAAACTATCTAACATTAAGAAAAGGAGAAACTCATATGATTGGGGGGGGGGGAGGGAAAGAGGAGGGGGAGGCAGTCATCTGTAAAGTTACCCAAATAGGAATATGCTGAGTCTTACCTGAATTAAGAGGAGAGAGTAGAATCACATCTTCTGAAAGTCAAAAGAAAACAATGCAAAACCCAAGAATCCTTTTTCCAGTCAAATTATCTATCATGATCGACAGAGAAGAGTCCTTAGAGACAAAGAAAAACTCAAAGAATATGTTAAAAGAAACATAGCTATGCAAAAAAAAAAATCCTTGCCAAGTCATTGTACTAAGAAGAACATCACTCACCACGCACAAATAGAAGATCACCACATAGAGCACTCCGCCCAGAGGCCAACACATTGAAAACTGCCTCCAAGATAACATTGGCTCAATGGTGACAATAAGGAATGAATGAACCACACACTCATTTTCACTATGCAGTGATAAGAAAGGAGATAGGAAATCACCCAACAGAAAAGATACCAGATGATATCACACTAGTCCACAGATCAGATCAATGTTATGGCTCTGATATCAATGGACAGAACTCACCCATTAAAAGACACAAAGGGAATGAATTAGAAAGCACATCGATCAATCTGCTGTCTACAGCTGACACATCTCAAGCTTGCAGAAAGAAATAGGCTGAGGATCAAAGACTGGAGAAAAAAGCAACAGATGCTTCAAAGAAATCAGGCATTATAATCCTAGTCTCTGACAAAATTGATCTCAAGGTGCAGGTCATAAGAAGAGATAAGGAGAGACACCATATAATGCTAAAGGGATTCATAGACCAAGAACCAGTGAGCATAATAAACATTTACACCCCTAATGAGAGACCCACAAAATTTGTCAATCAAACGCTCCAAAAGATGAAAAGCAAAACCACAAATTTAATCATGATACGTGACTTGAATACATTGCTCTCTGAGAAAAAAAAATATCATAAAAAAGAAACTTACCAAAGAAATTTCAGAACTAAACTCTACAATTATGTGACTTGACCTGATAGACATTTTCAGAGTTCTCTACCTAAATGCAAAGGAAAAAAAGTCAAATTCTTTTGAATTTGACCACATACCGGGATACAAGTTGAACCTATGTATATTCAAACACATAGAGGTCACTCAGACTTCTCTCTGGAACCACTATGCCATAAGACTGGCGTCAACAAAGGGAGGATTAAGAAAACAAAGGCAAACAATTGGAGGATGAAGAACTTTCTGCTGAAAAATGAGTGTGTATTGACCCACAGCAGAGATGAAATCAGGAAGTTTTTAGAATCCAATGAGAATGAGAATATGATGAACCAAAATGTTTGGGACACAGAAAAAGCAGTTATCAGAGGAAATTTGATAGTAATAAATGTACACAAGCAAAAGGAACAGAGACTTATGATTGATACACTGACACAAAACCTCCAGCAATTAGAGCACAGTCAACAAGAAAATCCTATTAATAACAAAAGAAAATAAATTTAAAAATTAGGGCAGAAATAAATAAATAGGGCAGAAAGAAAATAAATTTTAAAAATCAATGCAGCATTAAAGCTTTTTTTTTTTTTGGCCATCTAACTGAGAAGCAACAAAGTCCAAATGAAAAAGAATCACACCAGCTTATGGGATCATGAAGTGTCAATGCGATCAGGTATCAGGCATCAAAGACTCAGAACAATAAATCATGTCAATGTGAATGCGAAGGAATGTGGAGTGAAGACTGAAGCCCATCTGTAGACAATTGAAGATTCCCTTACAGAAAGGTCACAAGGAAGAGACGAGCTAGTCAGAATGCAGAATAGCACCAATGAAACAGCCTACTTTCGTCTAGTTCTTTCATGCTCCCTCCCCCCAGTATCACGATTCCAATTCTACCTTACAAATCTGGCTAGATCAAAGCATGCACACATATACAGAGAAGAGCTGGAAACACAGGGAATCTGAGACAGAT